>JAVQKC010006815.1:0-10137 GCA_036025475.1 Philypnodon macrostomus
GACAAATACACAAAAAAAAATAGCACCGGGGCCCTTCTGGTTATCATTCAAATAATTTTAAAAAATTGGGTAAAATATAATTGAAGATTCTCAACGTGTTATAAAAAAAAAAAAAAAAAAAAAACATTTTTACTTGTTCGTCACACAAAATAAGCTAAAGCCAGTAAATTTCATGACAAAAACATGATATACTGTAGACCCGAAGGCAACACAAGGGTTATTGACTATGATATTAGTGGCAGTAGCATCTTTGCTTCAAGTCACATATTTGACATCAGCCTTTATTGTCAACCTTCTTAGTCTCATTTTCTCCACTCATTTTCAGAGCCTATAATGCCCATTTCAGATCTGGTTGATTCGTAAGCCTTCCGCTGGCTGTACTTAAAGTCCGTCCACAATAGAGAATTTATGTGATTTTGGCCATTCGCTCGCTTCTCCTACACACCTGCACTATAAACATCCCAGGGCCGTTCAGTTGTTCCAGATGCTGAATAAACAGTGATTTAAACACACATTTCTGACCCTACCAAGACTAGTGTTTGTGGCAGTACATTAAGTGGTTAAATATTGTCTCTATAATGAAAGCCCACCTCCTCCCCACCTGAAACTACTTTACATTAAAGCTAACCTCAGATCTAGCCCTGAGGTCAGCATTACTACAACTGCTACAACTACTACAACTACTACAACAACTACAACTACAACAACTACTACAACAACTACTACAACTACTACAACAACAACTACTACAACAACTACTACAACAACTACTACAACAACTACAACTATAACAACAACTACAACAACTACTACAACTACTACAACAACATCTACAACAACTACTACAACAACAACTACAACAACTACAACAACTACTACAACTACTACAACAACAACTACAACAACAACTACAACAACTACTACAACTACTACAACAACTACTACAACAACTACTACTACAACTACTACAACAGCTGCAACAAATACTACAACTACAACAACTACTATAACAACAACTACTACAACTACTACAACAACTACTACAACAACAACTACTATAACAACAACTACAACAACTACAACAACTACAACAACTACTACAACTACTACAACTACTACAACAACTACTACAACAACTGATGGGCAAATGACAAATGTGAGGGAAACCATAAAAATTATCATAACACTTTATTTGACATAGCCTTTAACTACATTGTATCTACCTCATTAAGTACAATGTAATACACTGTGTAACAAGCTGTAATAACATTGTACTTAATGAGGTAGATGTAGTTAAGGGCTATGTCAAATAAAGTGTGACCGAAATTAAAATGAATTGTCTCAATAAGGTAGCACTGTCATTAAGGAAACTATAGTGTGCTATTTTCATAAAATAACTTGAAGAAAATTCCATCTCTCTACATGTTTGGGGCCATGTGTAAATATGCTCCATTTTAGATGTTTCACTAAATGATTTATGCCTGTACAATTGGGCTCTTGGCCTTCAGGTACTTGCTCCTGGCACCTATGGCTGTATGTGGAGTCAGAGCCAATATCACTTTTCAGGAAGTATTGCAATGTCAGTAAAGATTAGGAGCTATGGGGAAGAATTTCTAGCGATGCAGACACTTATCCTTGAAATATAGATCCATGATCGCGCAAAGATTTTCAATATTCAGAGTGCTTCAGAGTCAGAGAGTATGATAAAAATGCATTGGGAATGATTGATAAAGAGCAGGATTTTGGTCTTAAGAGGGGGACTGGACCAGTAAGGTTTACAGAGTTTTTATTCCTTCACAGATTTTGAAAAACTGCAGTTACGATGTGGACACTTATGTTTTTATGCCGTTTAACTGATTGTTGTCGATTTGATATTCTGTGTTCAGTAGATGTTGAATCGTGGTAACTGTGTGTGGCAGGGTGAGGGTATTTAAACCTAAAGTAAAAAAAATCAAATCAAATTTAAAAACTACTCGGGGAGGCCCCAAGACAAACACGTGCAAAACACAAGGCACACAGTTAAGTACATTGAAGCAGAGTCCAGTAGTTACTATAGTTTTATTAAATTGCATTACATTTAATTACATTAAATTTAGTTTTATGTTATGTAGTTTCACATTAAATATATATTTGCTGCATCTTTGAAAGTGTGTTTGTCTCAGTTCGTTTCAGTTTGTAAAGGACAAAGGTCAAGTAAACCCCCAACATAAGGGCAGAAAGGCAAGGCAGCAGTGATGCCAGCTCCACGGCTTCACTTGGTTGGCTCAACAGCTCCATACGCGCACCACATATGCATTAAGTTTCTTTTGAGCAAACCATGTCCAGTTTACACAATGACACAACATTCACAGGCATAGCCAGCAGCAGCAAGGCGGGCCAGGACGCCACAACACCACCACCGTAGCCCAGACATAAGCAATGTCAGATGATACATGCTCGTTCTACCACATGTGGTAACCAAGTTCAAATTAGACTGCCAGTCTAATCAATCAGTCAGCACAGGCCAGGTGGAACTGATTCTCATTAATTGGTGAGCACCTAGTGCACCTAAAATGGTGGACTTTGATTTGTGCCGTGTACAGAGAACAAACACAGAAAACTTGTGGTAAACCTTGAAGAGAAACAAATTGCCTTGCAGTACAGCCTTCTACAGCCCGAAGGACAGCCGGTAAGCACTTATTGTGCAAGAGTGTAGTTAAAATGCTGTAAAAAGTGAAATGGTTTTGCATGTTTGAACCTATTATTCATCTGTTTACTGTTTAATATATGTTAAATGTAACTGTTTGATATAAAAGTATGTAAGTAAGTTAAATGAATTTAGTTACCTGCAAAGTGGGAATGGTTGCATTTAGTTCTATTCTGTTTTTCACCTACTAAACAATGACCCGATCTTGAGTAAATAAAAGTCTGGTCATTTGGAGAGAAATCCAGTTGTAACTTAATGTAGAGGTCAGAACATAACATCTAGGCACCTGGGTTTGGGTGAAAACTCGACAAAAGATGTATATAATAATTGGAAATTACACATTAGATTGGTTGGTGCATAAAAAGCAAAGTAATAATTTCTCATAATTGCATTACATTTGCGGATAAACCGTTTTTTTATTGCAATTATGTAAAGTATTTTATGCATCTGCCTGTCCTAATTAAAAACAGGGTCGTCATTACCACTTTGAAACTGTAAAAAGAAGAAAAAATAATCCGTAAAACAAGTCAATTTGGAAAAACAGAGCAAATATGCCTGCAATTAAATTCTAAAAGTGCCTCATGGATATAATCATGTTTGGCACATGGTGTGTGAGCTAATGCGTTTGAGTGAGAGCAGCAAATGAGTGGAAACGTTACATTTGCCGTCAGACAGCAGCCAATACTGGAAAACATTGTCATTAACCCAATTACCACGTGGGGCCATTAATACAATAGTGCAGTCATTAAGTCATTGGCAACATGTTTTGATTACTTAGCCTGTCTCTTCTCCTCCTTATCTGCCTCCCTCTCCTTCAATCACTCGGAGAGAAAATGCATCTTTATTATGCAAAGGCCAAGCTGCAGAATTAGCAAGGTAATAGATGTGATCCGCTGGCTAACCTCTGCCAGCAGTCATGCACGGAATATCAACGAGGAACTAACACACATGAGAGTGGTATTCTGCTGTGTAGGCCATGTCAATCTACGCAAGAGAATTTCACTGGGCTTTATCATTATCTTCAAAATCCTCATCCTGAACATTAAAAAAAAAAAAATGAACAGACTTTTTATTGATTATGGATTACTAATGAAATGAGGTCTGGCAAAGGACGAAATCACAGAAAACAGAAGATCAACATAGATTTGATGCTGTGCCAAATGTATTTTAGATACTTTTGAGTTTCAGCTTCAGTGTGTTAGTGGCCTCTGTGATAGATCTAAAAAATATTTTATTATCAGTGTCTATAAACAACTTTTAATAAATCTAACTGTTTTCCTCTTTTTTCCCACAGTTTACTTGGACTAAAGTAGCACTTTGAGTCGTTTGTGACCTTGGTCCCGTCTTTTGTGACCTGGGTCCAGTGTCTTGTGACCCGGGTCCCGTCTCTTGTGACCCGGGTCCCGTCTCTTGTGACCCGGGTTCACAGAAACAAATTCACCTTCTGTGTGTACATGAATATCTAATAGTTTTAACACAACCACGAGACATGGCAAATTACTGCAATTTGGTTGGACTGAACAGTCTGCATGGACCGTCGGCATGTATTTTAGAAGCCTGCTCATGTGGTTTGGTCTGGCTGCAGCGATGGCTGTGTGGGCACACAGGTGTCTGCCCAGCTGGAGTGACTTTGGTCCGCTTAGTCACATCTCAAATACAGGGCAAGATACTGATCAGTATGAAAGCTTGTACTCAATCTGCATAAAAGGCATTTCTAGCTATGCCAATGTCACTTTCACAGACTGAGTGTGCACAGGTTTCTAGGTGTATTTGTTCATCCCTGTTTACTTCTAACGATGGATGCTGTTTGTGTGCCCGACATTCCACACGCATTCCAAAAAATGCTGATTTGCACGCTTCAAGGGAGCAGATTTTCATATATTTAAGAGCAGAGCTATGACAAGCCGGGGGCACTGATGCATTAGAAGAGCCTATGTAAGCTGACACACATCGAGCCAGCTGGGTCACACTCACAACTGCATTACACTAATGAATCACTGTCGTCCACAGACGGTATAGCAGATAAATCTCAATCCAAATGCTTTTATTTGGAAAAAATCCTATCTGTATTGTTTGGCGGCCGGGTCGCAGTGGGTAGGAGCCTCTGCATCCAGAGGGTTGTTGGTTTGAGTCCCCGTCCGAGCGCGCACTGTTATGTCCATGATCAAGACACTTAGCCCACATTGCGTATGAATGAATGTGGTTGTGTGATTGGTGTTCGGTGGTGGTCGGAGGGGCGAACTGGCAGCCACGCTTCAGTGTGCCTGAGGGCAGCTGTGGCTACATATGTAGCTTACCACCATCAGGTGTGACTGTGGAGTGAATGAATAATGGTTACACAAATGCAAGTGCTTTGAGAAAACCTTGGGCATTGTGAAAGCACAATATAAATCCGATGTATTATTATATAGTGTCTGAGTTGTAGTATTGGGCACATACTATATCCAATGTTTAAAAGTTTTAGCTGGAAAAAAAATAAGTACAGTATTGTGGTCAAGTGCTATACCAACAGATGTGAGATACAACTGCACTTCCACCTTTTTATTTACTACAGCAGCATATGATGTGTTTATAGACTACCAAGTGAAGCAAAGCACATGGGGACTCAATGGTACAACATATTTAAACAAGGGTTTGAACCCTTGGGTTGATCCTGCATGTGACCCAGTGGATGGTAGCTTTATGCACAGAATGTTGACATGCTCTAAATGTATTAATGCCACATAGTTAATGATGCCCACTCAATCAGGTCTTGTTCTCTTCCTCTGACCCTGTTTGTCCTCAGAACAGGCCATCAGTCACGTAAAACCTGGAAAAACTTGGCTGCAGTGGGGGCCATGAAATTATCCATCTATATCCATTCTGTCTCTGCCTAAAGTTGTGACAGAGGTCACCTTGGTGCTGGACAGACAGTTAAAAATGTAGAGTCAGAAGCCTGGCTGTTCACATACTGTTCTTGCCCATCGATGGCAGGTATTTTAATGGAACCATCTTTGTTTGGAAATACTTTATACTTCACTAGTAAATTGACATTGACAATGACCATTTAGTCGCAGGGCAAGAGGCAATCTTGAGTACCCGATTCTCCAAAACTCACGCCTTTGTTTCCACCAGAATCTTTTTTTGTGTATATTCAATGTCAAAACACAGACTTGTGCCGGTTTTGTATCTGTGCAATAAATTGTGACCCTTTGATTAATTGCGCAAATAGTGGCAAAAAATAGTCCTGCAAGCACTGCAACTTCAAAGGTCAGACAGCAACTTGTGCACAACGGCCCACAAGATCTTCTACAGGAATGGACACATGCATTCTTCAGTAAAGACACTTAACCCTGCTCCACCTTGTCCTCATCTACCCCCACCATTTGTCTTCTGTCCTTGATAAAGTCACCGGCCCATTGTCACTGTGTGTGCTTTGTGTGAGTGTCACCGGCAATCAGTATAAATAGTTCTCATTGTGCCAAGGAGTGACAATGAAGGCCAGGAAAGGAGATTTAGAACTATAAGGGGGTATATAGATGGTGGTCCTGTAAAATGTATACCAGCTGTTCAAAGGCAGTACAGTTTTGACAGAGACGGGGTCCCTTGGGTTTGATCTACGGGTCGGTTGACACAGGAGTCTGCATGTCCTCAAAGTATTACTGTGAGTGCTTTCAAAGTGTGCCAGCTTCCTTACCACCCAAAGACCCATATGCCCATAACATGACTGTCCCTTTGATGTACTCATTCCTGGTCATATCCATCCTTACCACTTCCACAAACACCTCTAGATCCTAAAGCTGCACTATACCTGATTTTTGTGACTATAAAAGTGATGTCTCACACAAACAAGAAAGTACGTCCACAAGCCAGGAAGTAAATTTGGAAATAAAATGGCTCCTTAAAATGATTCCTGATAGATTCTAGTTCTACATAAATAATGGATGCATCGACCAATCAGAGCGCTCCTGCACAGTAAGCATGTGATTGGTTAAACAGTTTCTTCCCTCGCTCTAAAACAATTCCACAGCCCACAGGTGACCTCAAAGTCTATTTTTCTCTCAGATGACTTCTGATAACTAAATGATCTTTTGCCAAAATACAATAAAAAAATAATTCTGATAGTGCAGCTTTAAGCTCTGTGACATTTCATTATACAAACATGAACTAAAAATATTATCTATGTTGAACATTTTCAAAGCACTCATTTCTGGCTCGTTGAAGCTCTTAATATAAGCTAAATAGTTGAAACTCCCAGATGTAAATATGAATCAACTACTACAGCAAGTTCTCCAAGTCTGTTCTTAATACAAGCTTTAGCAGACCAATATGGGTTTGGGGAGAATAATTATTATATACATGTTATATTGAAATTAATTTTAATTAACTTTCCACAAATAATGGTTTGTTTTCACAGGCTACAAGTGTGTGGTGCGTGTGATTTACTATGAGAACTGTGTAAACGCATAGTTGAAAGTTTATTTTGATTACAGACCACAAACCTTCACTAAAGATTATGGGTCCAAAAACGGGTGGACCTCCCATAGCTGCAGCTAGGATGCAAAATGGGCTCTAATCTAAGTGGCATACACCTATGAAATTCAATGTCCTTTTTAGGAATACCAATTCATACAGGTTATTAACTGCGGATCATATTCCAGAGGCGGATTTAGCGATTTTGGAGGCTCAAGGCGGACATGGGCAGGGGACCTCTATATTTGGCACATTTAAGTCCTACGGGAAAAAATATCTAGATTTGTCGGTCCACAGAATTCCGAAATGATTAATCATAAAGAGAGAAGGGGAAACTGGAGGCGTATTGACTTTGAATATTTTTTTTTACAAGATTAGGTTTAATAATTCATAATTTATTTTAGGGTTCATTTATGGGGCCCTAAGCAGCTGCCTACTTTTGCCTAATGGTAGCGCCGCCTCTGCATATTACATGATGTTTAGGGGCATTGGAAATTTAGGCTTCTTTTAATAAAAAAAACACACACACACAAAAATAAGAATCTTGTGTAAAAGATCAACACACTTTTTAAAACCGATTTTGCTATTGACCTCATCACCCCTACTTCCCATGGCCTTGTCTGGGGCTGCTGTTGATAGGACACTGTACTTTGACTGGGTATGTTAGGGAGCGTCATACTTCATTCATGATCATGGAGAAGTGTGCGCTTTGTCTATAACATGACAAGGTTTTTGACAACGCTCCCTTGTGTCAGTCAGTCAGTGTATGTCAGTCAAAAGGATGTATTGGAGACGTGTTAGAGCTGTTTGATAAAGATGTTACAGATTTGACATTGACCCGCACTGCATTACTGCAAGAACATATTCTGTTTTTCTATCAAAGCGACGCATACGTTTTGAAGAACGAGTTTAAACGGGTTCAGATCATGCGTCACGTGTGTGCGTCAAGACAGACAGGTGGAGCTGTGATCAGGTAAAGGCCATTTAACTCTTTGTTGTTCTTCACGTGGTAGTAGACTTTTTTTAACTGCGGTGGGCCGGATGGGGCGCCTAGATTGCATACTTCAATACAGAAGGGGCTTTACTCCTCGGGGCAGCAATAGAAGCTTAATGTTGTTTTCAAGATTAAAATTCCAGTACTGCTGTATTCTTTGATTTATTGGCTGATCTATAGATTTGATGTGGTGTTAATAACGCCATTAGCCATAGTAGGAATTGATGTACCCATGATATTGTTTTTATTAGACTGTTACTATGCACTATGCTCTAGAGCACAGATGCCTTCAGTAAAGATTGGAATAAAGCCACTTTCGAATGATTTCAATTTGACTAGTGGCCTCTTTAACATAAGCTGCACCCCTTATAACCACTACCCTTAAATTTTTGTACAAATGTATTTTTTCCAAGTCTTCTTTTAGTGAGGTCCTAACCCTGCTCTGGTCCGCCCCTGCTTCAGCACACACTGCAGATGTCACAGAGCGATTCTCATTACTGCACTGTGCGAGTACTGGCGCCACAAAAGAACACAATCTTTAGTCATGATGCTTGGACTTCTATTTTATGTTTCTTTTAAGTTTTAGGGAAATACAGTAACAACATTGTGAGAAATCTCTGCGCACATGTCTACCAACGGCCACGCATGCTCTCAAATCAAAATGTTACTGTTGTATGATTATATAAGAGCCTGTATAAAAGAATTTTATGATATTATCTTTGTCTCATTTTTGTTAAAAACACAGCACTCTTTCCTCCTATAATGTTTGCACCTACTTCCAATTTGTACTATTTTTATACAATTTTACCTACAGCAGTCTTGATAAGTCAGATCATCAAGTCAACTCATCTGCATTGTCTCCTTCCTGTTGTTTGCTCATTCCCCTGTTTGGCACGTGTACACCTCATTTTACCATATTCATCGAGTCTCAGGAGCAAAATTTGCAGCTTCTTCAGTTTGCACCTGCCAGGGACGCAAACTATGCCCTACCCTCATGTGTGCCAGGGTTTGTGCAATTTTATTTAATTGTTTTACTCAAATTTACAAATTTGCACATACGCTATCCTTTAGTAAATCCGGGCCTTGGTGTGTTGGGTGTTGTAGATATACTAAATATACAAGACCTTAATGTTGGAAATGCATTGATGGCCCATTACTTTCATTTAAATTTTTTATCACAGTGCTACAGTCCCAGGACAAAGAGGTCAATGGCAAAATATTATTGTGCCGTGTTTGATAAGCACACATTATTGTCAAATATTTACACACTGCTAACTGCTGGGCAAATGGTTCATGTGTTATCTCTGCATTTACACTGTTGATCAGATCGGTTTGGGTCAAAACGGTTCATTGTCTCCTAATGTCGAGTAAATGGCTGATGCATAATGGCGGTCAACAGGAATAGATTGTTCTGTAAAGAAGGTCAAATAGTAATTTCGTTTTCCCACATCAGATATCAATCGAGTACTACCACATACACACAAGGATATTGCACTGACCTGGACTTGAACCAGGGGGTTTCTAGTTTAGGGGTAAATGCTCTATCCATTAAATAATCCATAAAATTATCCACTAAAAAAACAAATACTCGTATCCAATAGATATATATTTATTTATTTTTGTTGGGGGGGGCTTTATTGAACATTTTGGAAATATCTAGACGTGTAGCTGGAGGAGCAGGAGGCATGCAGGTGAACTAGAGGAGTGTCCAGGTGATGAGAGCTGATTCATCTGATGCAGGGACAATGTATTGAATATAGAAAACCCTTACCTTACACATTTTCACTTAAAGTCTTACAATATTTGTTCTTGTTTTTAAAGGTTTTTATTTTTGGTTGAAGTTTTAATTTTATTTTGGAAAATATTAACCCGAATAATATGACTGCATCTTTAAAGAGTAACTAAACCCCAAAACACTTTTTTTTTGCTGATAAACTGTCTAAATGGGTCTCTACTGGTGCTGTCTTCTTGTTACTGTGCAATTTTTGAAATTTTCATGTAAACT
>JAVQKC010006881.1:0-13028 GCA_036025475.1 Philypnodon macrostomus
ATCGCGTTCACAGCTAGGATCTGCGGACGCGGACGCGGACGCGGACGCGGACGCGGACGCGCACCGACGTGATTCCATAATATCGGCGACACGCTGTTTTCGCCGATATAATTAGGAGGTTTGTCTTATTCAGTACAATTTAACTCAATAATTGACCAACAGGGAAATTAGTTGTCAAGGCCTCTTTAAAGCTGCACTACCTGATTTTTTAAAATTGCTATTAAAAGTGTTAAAAGTTAAGTCTTCCTCTCCTTCCCCTTCACCTACCATTGGTGTCACACATGGAGCACACGCTGCCTTTTCTGTTCACAAACCAGTTAGTATATGAGAATAAGCTGCCTTGAGTTGGCTTTTAATACTTTGAATTAAAAAAAAGAAAAATAGAGATAAATAGGCAGAAATTTTAACTAAATAAAACTCCCTCACATGATTCCTGATGGATTCTAGTTTGGATGTACCCATTGGAGTGCTCCTGTCCTGTGAAAGCACGTGATTGGTTAAACAGTTCCTTCAATAATTCTAAAACAAAAATCCTTATAATAAAGCTCACGGAGGATCTCAAAGACTTGTGTTCTGGTATTGACTGAGGAATTGTGCAGGTTCAATCTTACAATTTTGTGTCTTCTATTTGCGTGATTCTGGAGTGTAAGAATTAAAAAAGAAAAAACATTGAACTTAAACCACACTTTACTATAGAAAAGAACTCCCCAGTTTGACAGTTCTGTGTAAAGTCAGTCTGAATCAGTCCTCTCATGTTACTCTTGTTTAGTGTTGATGCAGGTGTGGAACATTACAAAATGTGAGGAGGGTCAGGACCTTTTCCGTCACATATTCAACATTGGTACAACTTCCTGAAAACTGTTGCTGGGACTTAAAAAGTCATTCTAAATGAAATCTTAATAAATAAATGTATCTCCTGTTTTCTGCTCCGATTCGAGATGCATACTGTTGAATGTAATAATGCAAAGAACATAGAAGCCCACAAAAGACCCAGGAAGCTATATTCACACCAGCAAAAACTCAATTTAGTCATTACAATTCTGTTTTTTACTTGCACTACACCACCTCAATAAATGAACAGTGGTTAAAAGCATGAAAAATGAGTTTCATACAAGTCGTATTTCAGTGAACAAACACATGAGAATGCAGCAGTTGAGCTCACATCCTTTTTAAACTCTCCAGAGTCTATCTCCAGCTTTTTGGGCCTGTCCTGCTCTGGCCTTGTTCCCATGAGAATGATTCCGACTCGGGGCAGAAGCCATCCACGGGGTAACCTCATTGCTCCCCCCTAAGGACCAATTGGACAACATTAAGAGATCGACCCATGGAGAGGGCAGAACACAGATGAATGCTGGAGGAGAGCTGCTACACTAGACTGAGGTCAGGACATTCTGAAAAGAGCAAGTCAAAATAGAAATGTGGGTGGTGAGATTATAGTCTGTGAGATCTGCCATTTGAAGCTTTTTGTGTTGCTCATTATTATTGTTAACTTTATTCCTCTATTTCCCACCAAGGCAAATGCCAAACACATGGGAATTCACACAAAAGTTTGTTTCAGTGATCCAACAAAGTGTAGTTTTTTTTAGGTCAGGAGTCAAAAGAGGATGGTAAGAGAATGGTAAGCCATTTTGAACTGCAGATGCTGAAATTCCCCACAGTTGCATCCTAACAGGTAAATAAATATTACACCAGTTTTATTCCAACTGACTCATATACTGTATTTCCCAGATCAACTAGAATGCACCATAAATACAAAAATAACCTCTCTGCTGTCACTGTAAGCATTGCTGCTGAAGATCGTAGTGCTCCAAGTGACAATGCATTTCAATGAGCTCATAATGTATCTTTTATTGTTAAATACAGCAGAACATTGTATAGCTTTAGGTATAATCTGTAATAACATCAGCTGCTGGTTCACAGTGTCCTCCTCATGTTCAGCTTGTGTTTCTTAAGCTTTAGGCCCAGTCTGGAACTAATCTGTGTATGTTTTTTGGGCTCAGAGAAGACAGAGACAAGAGGCAGTTTTCAGACCGTGAAGATGTTATGTCCTGTTTTTGGTTTGATTTAGCAGATTATCGAGAGAACCATACTGTGGGAATAACTATGTATGTATGTGCAGCAAACAGACAGTCAATTCTAAAAATGTGTGAATATGATACAATGTAAATGAGTCAGTATAAAGAGGCATAATTGAACATACAGACACATATACAGCCCAAATGAAAGAGATTTATGATTTTGCTAAAACTGCACCTAAATCTGTAATGAAGAACAAATTGCATGTGCATTACTCAATGGGCAGTTGGCCTATAGTTTAATTAGACACTGCTCAGCCGACTTCAGTTTATTTTTTGTACTTCAATGATTACTTCAATCTAATGCGTCTATTGAGACCAGTCCTCCGACCAGTACTCTGAAGCTGTGGGATCTGTCTTCAAGATGTCAGCAGCAGATCCTTAAAGTCCTGACATTGGGACAAAGTGCCCTCATAAATTAAACTCGGTATGTTGAGTAGCTTGCACCGACGCTCTTGTGCCAGGTCATTTCCTTCTTCTGCCCACATTTAGTACTGACCCCTGCACACATGGATGTTGGTAGCACATACTTATGTTGGTTTTAATGCAATTCTGCCTGGAATTCCTCATCCACTCTACAGCCTTTCAGAATCTATGAAACCTTGTAGGGTCAAGTCACTATGTTTTAAGTCCTGCTCCAATTGTGTTAGTGTTTTTGGTGTGTTTGGTGGGAGTCAGATAGGCTATTGGTGTGGCATGGCTGAAATGTCTCTTGTATATTTGGTGTTTGTTGGTAGTTGCTGGGGTTATTAGAATGGTATGGCTAGCAATGTCCATGGGCAGCTGTGGACACAGAGGTAGCGAAATGAAGTGAATAAATAATGTAACTCAACTGTTAAGGTGCTATGTATCAATGCATTCTTCATTCTGTTTCTTCATCTATGTTCCTTTTCTCTCTCAGTCTACAAACACAGAGGCTGCTCTAATAGCCCCCTTCAGCTCTGTCCCACCCCTCCTCTTCCTCCTCTATGGGGCTGTCCCATCTCTCTCACATGTTTCTTTGGCTAGTCCCAGATAAGACGGGGGTAGAAGCATTTCTTCTGGACACTTGCAAACTACAGCCACACAAGAAGGATGAAGCTCTATTGTGTGTTTGGATATTAGGACTTACTTTCACATCTTGAGGTGCACAATTTTTACATTTTTATTTTCTTCATTTTTTTTTTTACATTTTCAAATTTGTTATTTTGTATGAATGGATTTTTTAGTTCCAACTTGGGTGCAGCAAGTGTAACAAAAAACTTGAACACACCTGTTTCACAAGGTACTGCAGGTAAAAGAATAGCGTGTAAACTCTAGGAGAACCAATATATGTGTACACATGGATTGACTTGAATTGTAGTAAGAATGGACATGTGTCATTACATGTTGTATGTTGTCCTAAAGTGAACTGCCTTTCTTAACAATTTCCCATTGAAACACCAGACACAAGTTGCATTCAAAGAAGCGTCATGAAGCATTTTAACCCAAAATGGAGTTTACTGCTCATTTTATGGACTTTATTTATTGTTTCTGATGCTGCCGGCTCTACAAACTCGGAAAGAGGTCCACTTGGAAGAAGCCAGAGGAGAGAAAAGGCCAGTGGTGGAGGAGCAGAGAAGAGAAAGAGGTTGCACCGTATTCAGCACGGACAGTGCAGTTACACTTTTGTGCTGCCAGAGCTGGATGGATGTCAAGGGAAAGAGCAGTACACAGGGTCCAGCAGTGGAGCCAGCGTGGTGCAAAGAGACTCACCTCCCACTGACAATGACTGGTCAGCGCAAAAAATACAGAGACTGGAAAGTACCATGGAGAACAACACGCAGTGGCTGCAAAAGGTAATTCATTTTCTATCCGCGTTAGAATACAGAAAAACAACAGGTAGCACAAAATACTATACACTGTGAACTCAAGTTATTTATAGGCCTATACGTTCAGTTTTCTCCTAGGACTGTAGTAGTCTACAATGTGTGTGGCTTGGCGATTCCAATCCTGCTCACTGTCGTTGTGTCCTTGGGCAAGACACTTAACCTACATTGCTTATGCATGAATGTGGTTGTGTGAATGGTTTTTAGTGGAGGTCGGAGGGGCCATAGGCGCAGCATAGCAGCCACGCTTCCATCTTCCATCAGGGTATGTGGCTACAGAAGTTTAATTGACATTGTAAAACGCATTGGGTATCACACAATCACACAATCTCACTAAAGAAGAGTTCACTGCTAACAACTCAACAATCATTGAGGCCAACTTATGACTGTAACAATGACATTCTTGAACTAGTCCTATTGTCTATAGAATAGAATCACTTTAGCTCTCCCCTGAGGAAATTAGTCTTCAGATATTATCATTTGTCACATAAAGTATTTAAAACAATAACATCCACATATTTGTACTAGTGTTGTTTAGGGGAAAAAGCATGCCTCTTGTCTTTGGCTGTAGCTTTTGCTGTTTTATAGGAGAAAAGAACTCAGAAACTCACTTTGTCTTTTCAACACCACAGCTGCAAGACGTTATTTCTATATTTACAAAGTTTGTCATGTATTCATTGCAAAATATTCCCCCTGTTTAATCCTCCACCCCGCATTGAGGTTCAAGAAGCGCTGTTGTCATTTCTCTGGCTAATTTTTATTGAATGGTTGGAACCACTTTAGATACATCACATCTTCTCAATATATTATCAGGTTTCAATTATTTCAACTGCACAATATAACCACTCATAGGTACAGACATGCCCACAATGCCATTTGTTTTTTGCACTGCATGATGAAGCAGTATTAAAATGGCTAGTCTCAAGCCTTTATAGACTTTGTATAATTGCTATCCCCTGAGTTTTCATCCACAGTTGTACAGTTTTGTAGATCTGGAATTTTATGTTCAACATCATGATTATGTTGTGTTTAATCCAAAGACTAATCCCTTTAAAAAGTCCAATTAAAACATACAAAATGTAACCTGCTCATTCACCCATGATTTAATGTTAAGTACTATCACAAAAATGCTGGCTCAGTGCTATCCAAACACACTTGTTGAAAGGTTTTGGATCTCCTCTGGGATCCGGGCTTCATTTGGTATGAAAGATCCAAAATCTCAAAACAGGCTGGTTGGACATTAGTCAAGCTCATGATGGAGTACATATCGATTTAATTAGTGCATTGCATTATGCTTTTTACATGTTTCCACTCTTGCTGTTAAGTGTCAGTGTAGCCTGGCCAAATTGAACTGACTTGTTGAACAGATGTGCACTGGGGCTATACTGGATCATGGATCGAGTCGTGGGTGAGTGGCAGCTGGTTCCAATCAGTAAAACTACAGCCTGTGTTATTTTAACTATCCATAATTCTTCCATGTGTAGGTCCAGCTCAACTGCACTGAGTGAGCATTGGACATTCATGACGAGGTATACTACAAATGGATGACATAAGAAAGCCTACAAACTCTTACAAGACATTTGTGTTTTGAGCCAACCTTCAATCAGCGCTCAGGTGGTTCTCAAAGCTTCAATACACACCTGGGTCACACCAGGACATCCCTACTGACAGGGTGCCATTTTAAGAAACAGGAAGGTGCTGTATTTTGTTTTAATAGTAACTTACTATGTAGTTTTTTCTCCAGCCAATACAGCTTTGCAAATGCTTTCTTTGATGACCCTCCAGGTTGTTCAGTTTATCAAAAATTGCAAGTCAGAATAGATTCAGGCCAAAATGTCAAGTTACTTCAAATGTAAGTGGACTGTTTGGTTTCCCCTAAAATAAATCTCATTTCACAGCTTACTGCATTTGGGACATTTTTGCATTGAAACATTTTTCTCCAGCTGAATCATTTACCTACAGCCAGACTAGAGCCAGGTTTAGAGCCAGATGAGTAGCATTAGCCCCTAATGACCAGCGATCACACATTTCCCTAAGTTTTTCTGAAGCCGCTGCTGGACTTTTTCATCCAGTGACAGTAAGGCCGACACAGACTGAAGTGATTTAGCTGCAGCAGGTGATGTTAATCTATGAAATCAGATTAAGTGTAAAGAAAACACTGGTTAGAGAAGGCAGTGTGCAGCCTTCACATTCATCATCATTATTTGGTCTAAATGCTACACAAGAATGACAACATGACTGATGCCACTGTTTTAGGAGACATCTCTTATCCATCATACGCTAAACCAGGAATGCACCGTTTTACACACATGTTCATTACCACATACAGACAGGGAACACTACTCACTGGTCACTAGTCAATAGGAATGGACAATATTTTACTATCTGCAATATGCTGATGAAAATCCCCACAGGAGGACATGAAGTAAAGGAGGCGATTATTGCTAATTGTGGAGCTGGTATAGCTTTAACTCATTGCATTGCATCATTAGCATTGGTTAAAATGTTGTAGTGTGTGACATGATTCATGAAACATCTTTATCCCTATCAAATAAATAAGTACATTTGAATTAGTCCTGTGAAATGAATCTGTCCAATCCTTCTTGCACACTTGCAGCAGAACAAGTTCCAGTCATAGTGTTGGCCTCTCAACTTTGACGTTGCACAGACCTAACTACTGTACAATGTCACACTCAACGACAGGGTAGCCACGTGATAAAGACACCCTTATAGTCACATGACTCTACTCAGATTACATTGTTCAATTTGCATAATAATAGCATTCGGTCAGTCTAAAAAAGTTACCTGTAGAGCAGAAACCAGCCAAACACCAAGTCAGTCTGAAGCTTTTTCTGTACCTCGAGTGCTTACCCCGTTGGAAAACTGCAACAATAACGACTTTAGTTCTTTATCCTTCCTCTTGTCTCGTCTTCATAGACACTTTGAAAACACGAATCCTTTTGAAGATAGTCGTTTCAGGTTTCCCCTCAGCCATTGTACATCTAGTTAGCGCCAGCAATAGCCCAGCTCAGCCAGTGGGACTCTGCAAACACGATCGTAGCGAATGAATGATTAAATCATAAATCGTTAATTGAGCTAATGCAACTCGGAATGACAGCATAAATGATTGGCGGATGTTTTTCAAGCCCCACGACTTTCACAGATAATGTATATTAATTAATCTTTTGTCAAGGTTTTTTTTTTATTAATCATGTCTTAAAGGGTCAGTAATAAAATTTTCATGAACTATAGCAAAAAATACAAAAAAAATTCTACCTTTAATGTAATGTATCAACCAATAATGTTTAGGTTATATTTAGAGTCATTGGTAAAAAAAAAAATAGAAATTCCCATCTGACCTTGATGATGGAGATCAGGTTTCCAGTGATACATTACAGGCTTTAGATAGGCTACATTCCTGTGTTAATGGAGCGAGTGAGAATTTCATTATTTCTGCTGCCCACCAAAGTCGACAGGAGTCCACTTGAGTCGAGTCTTTTGAGTTGTTCCTAGTAAGTGTTTTGAGGGGGATTATGTTACTTCTGTATGGAGGCCTAAGTGACTTTACTTGAGTGTCCACTTGAGTGAACAAGAGGAATAATGAGTTAACAATAAAATTAATTACAAAAAGATAAATACCAAAGCCCACTAAAAGCTAAAAACGGAAATGTTAAAAGTCCTTAAATGAAGGTTCTAAAAAAGTTAAAATGTTAAAAATGGCACCAATGACAACCGGCGGGCAGCTCCTTCTTCTTGGGCTCGGTCTAACTTGGTCTAATGAGCCTCTCGGTCAGACGGCCCTCTGGTGCGGGGAACGGGACATCAAAGCCTTAGGCCAACTGTTAGAGTGTTGCTACAATACAATAGTTTCCTCTGCCCCTGCGTGTGTTCACAACACTCTTTCACTCATTCCTATTTCATCTCCTCCCGCCCGGCTCAGTTCCTCTTCAGGAGCACGCTGGGACCCCTTAAACATATAAACACATTATCAGCAGTATGCCGATGTGCCCCTGGCCTTAGGCCTCAGTTTCTCACAAGTGTTACACTTATCATCCGTCAGTTACTCACGCAGCCAGGCAGAGCTACTCACTCTGCCCCTGTGTGTAGATCGCCTGGTAACACTTGGTGGTCCGAGCGGGCCCTCTCGGTTCCTGGTGAATTTTCCTCTTGTTGCTATCTCCTGCTCGTGCCCATCTGTCCTTGGTTCTCCCGCTTTCTGCTCTCTTCTTCATCTCCAGCCAATAAAAACGTCTTTCGCAGGTGTGTTACATTTCAGAGATTAAAAGGTGCGTGAAGTGGCGGCAGGTAAAAACACAATAAATCCAGGAAGTCATGCAAATAAAATCACAACAATAAAAGCATGCACTTCAATAAAAAACACCCTTCCCGCCTCACGGAACAAACAAAGCAATGCAATGGAGTCATTCAACTCAAAAGAAATGGACTTGGCAACTAACTGTAACTGACAGTATTGGTCCGGTGATGATGTCAGACTGAGAGTCTCAGGGATAGATAGCCCCGACACAACTACAGATGAACTTAAACTATATACTCAGTTCTAATTTGACACAATTGGATGTGTACTACTGCAATAATGTCTTGCAAAGATATAGAGAAGTACTCGCCACCAAGCTAACAACGAGGCTACCTTTGAAGATGGCGACACGGTTGAGGCTAATGCTACTTAGTGACCTTAACCCTTGTACCCATGGGGACTTGGTTGCACTTTCAACAGAGCTAACAACAAAGGTAGTGGACATAATAGAGGATAAGATGGGGGTGTTTTCCAACAAGCTTGACGACAAACTTGACACCATCTCGTCTAAGATAGACAACGTGTCAGGGCAACTGGATGAGGCCAAGTGCCGAATCGCCAATACAGAAAATAGCTTAGCGGAGCTGGAGGTTAAGCTAACAAGCGAAAAGAAGCTAGCGACCATTACCGACCGCCTAGAAGACCAAGAAGCCAGAGCCCGCAGAGATAACATCAGAGTCTCTGGTGTCAAAGAAGGAGTAGAGGGAACTAACCCGCTGACTTTTTTTGAATCATTACTGCTGAACTTTGAGACAACCAGCGGTCGTATCACACTGGATAGATGCCACAAGTCTGGGACAGCCCACATCAAACATCCATCGGGCGGTAATTATGAAGCTTCACTACTCAGCGGATAAAATAAAGAAAGTCATCCTACAGCGGAGATCTTTTAACAGCATCTGCCAGAAGCTTATCGCCAAAAATGTGAGATTCAGGAAGAGATTGCCTGCAACCCTGAACTTCACACACAAGAAGGAATACTCTTTTGACTCCGGTCATTAGTGAGTAAATGTGCAAGCTCTGTTTTACCTTTATTATCATAATGCTACAGTATTTGGTGGTTTGTGTCGGGAGTGAGTGGGCGCACATTTTATTATATATTATATAGAGATTATATTGACAGGTCTCACAGATTGGGTTGTGTCTCGAGCATCGTGTATCCAAACTATGCTATTTTTTTTTCCCGTGGGACATTCTGTCACGGTGAATGGGGATATCCCGGGGTAAAAAAAGAACCGCAGACTGCGAATATAACTTTAATAATAACAGGAAACAGTAACAAAAGGAGCCCAAAAATGGGGAAAAAAACTCCCTCAAAAACTGGGAAACTTGAAACGGAGGACCACGAACACAGCCATCACTGACCCACACAGACCACACTGACCCACACATTGACAATGCACAGACACTGAACAGGGGAAGACACAGACTAAATACAAAGGACAACACACACAAAACAGATACAAAAGGGCCTTATTATGTCTCTCGATGCAGGCTTTTATACCATTCACCTAAAGCTTCTTAGTTAATGGTGTTACATCATCAGAATTCAAGTTAGGAAGATCCACCCAACAGGGGGATCCAATATCCCCTCTTATCTTTGTTCTGTGGAACCCCTATCTCCATCAGGAGGCATCAAAAGATTTTTCGATTTGAAATACAAAATCACATTTACCTCAGGATTCACCTACTTAGGGATCAGTATTTCACCATGTGTTGAAACTATACTTAATTGTAATCTTCTCAGACAGTGAGTAAAAATGTTACAAATGACCTTACAAGGTGGAAAGACCTACTGGTGTCATGGATGGGGAGGATTCATTTTTTGTCGAAAAATGAAAATTTTGCCCAGATTTATGTACTTTTTACAAATGCTACCCATATTCTTGTCAAGGAAAAACGCTAAAGACATCGAAAAGGACTTTTCTAAATCCATCTGGACTTTACAACTGCCAAAAGGCTAAAGGATGCTTGGCTTTTCCCAATATTAGGATGTAAAGTTGGGCTTGTCATGGCAGGCTCATTCGGGAGTGGACTCACTGCTATTTAAAAGGAGAGCATGACCCACTGGAAGCATGGGGGTGTGCCCCATATAGCCTTTTGGGGGAGGTAAGTGGGAAAAAAAATTACATCCTGATGTGAAAAGAAACCCCATTTTGGTAAACTGCTTGAGGAGCTGGTGTGATATGGCTGCTCATGTAGGGCAAAGGAACAGCTTCTCTTATCGGACACCCATACTGAATAACAGGTTGTTCCCTCCTGGAGTAAAACGTGCTTTGTTTACTAACTGGCACAAATTGGGAGTATAGTATATATATATATCTTTTTAATGAAGACAGCCTCATGTGTTTTACTCAGGCCCAGATGACCCTTGGCTTACCTAAAAATAACTATTTGAAACATTTTTTTTTTGCATTTCTTCAACCACCTATGTACATTTACCATGCCAAGATAGGCCTGTGCTTAATCCACTTGGGAGTGTTATGCTTAATTTGAAGTTGTTAAAAGGTTTTATTTCACAGTGTTATGGGCATTTACAAACGCATTGCAAAATGTGAAGAAGACTTTCAGTGTTGTTGAAGATGACTGGCAGAGATGTATTGTGATATCTATTCTGTATTTCGAAGTAAATTGAGGAAGATGCAATATAGATTTTTCCACAGACAACACAGAACCCTTATATTTTAAACAAATTTGATCCTACCAGAAACCCTAAAGTTAAAGTGTAACCAGTCACCTGCTACATACAAACATTGTTTCTGGACCTGTCCAAAAATATCTCGATTTTGGTATTTCAGATAAGTGCTATTTCAAAAACCAGTTTGACCAGGTACACTTTTCTATGGCTTGGTGGCTTGTGGGACAAATTATTATGTTTACCAGCTAACATAAGGGTTGTGATTTTACTTAATCAACAGAAATGATTGGTCTAAATGTTGGAAAACAGGTTTAGACAATATGGCTTCGCATACATTTTTAATGCTATCTATTATAGCAGCATAGAAAAGTGTTTTACCACCCACACCGTTAAATCTCAGAGGAGACATGGGTCATGTCCTGAACTGAGATCTTCAACATAACGACAGAAGACAGAGCGCCGACCTTTCACTTCTGACCTCTGGGGTTAACACAGGGTCAGACGTCAGCATCTAATCACCTCCTGCTTTACAACACAGCTTTGTCACTGTTCTGTCATCTTGTCACATTCAACCACAAACAACCTCAGAGATAATACGTAACTCTTTTCTGCTCACGGCAAACTACAATTACTGCATTTCTGAGACTAAGTATGACCCTTATCTATAAGTGGGGATCCCCTCCAATGGCATCCCTCTTCAGACAGTTGCATTTGTTTAAATGTATGAGTGGTTATAGGCCTCTCAACAAAGAGGCTATGGGTTCAATCCTCCAGTTAGTGCATGTTCTTGTGATATATCCTCACACTGCTCAAAGACAATCATGTGTTAGGAGAATTGGTGACGTACATTATTCTGTAAAGCAAAGCTAATTCAAAGCTAATTTGTGTGTTAACAGTTAAACCACTAAAAGATCAAATGTTTTATGATATCAGGCCAATAAAATGCCAGATATAGATACTGTATGGCAGTAGTTAAGTGATGTGAAACCAGCCATGGCAGATTGCAACTGATGTAGCAGCTTTTGGATCTGATTTGTGACTTCCTCTGCTCTACTGACCGCATGAGAAACACAAGCAAAGCAAATGTGAACAAACGGGGGTTAGCCCAACAACATACCTTACTCTCAGTACAGCTATAGTCTGTCCGAAAACACACAATAACTAGAATTTAGACGTTGGCAAAATGTTATACTTGTATGTTCCTATATATGTGAAGCAGGTTTTTCTTAATCGTTACCAGTCATGGCAAAAATAGAAATCCGATAATTTGATGTTTTTAGATGTGATTTGATAGTGGTTTAGATCTTCAGACCTAACAGTATAATCCATGATCGTCTTGTAAATCTGCATGAATCTGCCTGAGTTAGTCCTATTTTAAACTCATCTAAAGTAGACTTGGGGAGAGAAATCCTCATAAAACTTTGCAAGATGCCTGCCTGCCACATTTTTTGTTTGGAGAGATAGACATTACAATTACTTCCAAAATGAGTATTGCTACTTAACAACAATAAAAGTACAATAAAATAAAACATAAGAAAAAAACACATTATTCTACATATTACATATCACTTAAGTCTTACATACATCGATAAACTTTACAGTGATCTATATCAGCTGCATCTAAGATATTAACCCATTTTTAGTTTTCAAAAGGAATGACTACAAAGATTAGTTGCTGCTGATTTAAGCCTCGTGCAGCAAACTGTTGGTTTACGGGAGTGTATCTGTAAACAGCAGTAAGTGAAGTACTTAACAAAGCACCGTGTTTAGTTTTTTGCCAAATGACTGAGCTGACAGGAAACCCTTGTGGTCAGATCTGAAGCTGCCACTGGCCGCCGCTCTGACCTCAGGGCTTTGATGTGGACAGAAGTCACTGTAGAGATAGCCTCAACTCATATACAATGGCTGTACAGTATATACATACACTGGTGTGATAAGCATGCTTTTAAGATGCCATTGTGAGATTTACAAAGTAGGGCTGTGTGTGGCATTGTGGTAAATTAATCAGTTACTGCAGCAACTACATGAGTGTGACAGTAAATGGTTGTTGTTTTCAAGGTTCTTTTTTTGAGACAGAGAGCTTTTGTTTACCTGCTTTACATGTTTCGACTACTTCCTGTAGTCTTCGTCGGAAGCGTCACGTGATGTTACTG
>JAVQKC010006909.1:0-17268 GCA_036025475.1 Philypnodon macrostomus
AGTTTCATTGCTCTCTGCCAAAGTGTGTCCAGGGTCCCATAGGGGTCATAAACATGGGGGCGCTATAGAGGCATTCTTTATTTGACCTCTGTAATGTGCCTATGTACATTAAGTATACACTAGCCCAGATCACGGTACCAAAATTCATGCGATTTTGTTTATGTTCAGCAGGATTATTGGCTCAATTAAAGTCAGGGCATTAATAAGTTACTTATTTAATTGTCATTAATCATAGAAGTACCAATCCAGTTCAGTGTCTTCTTGATATGTACCTGTGTGCAAAAGTTGAAAATAATATAATAATAATTATTCAACATTAAGTTCTGTATTGCAGCAGATTTTATGAGTAAAAGACAAATAAGCAGCTCATCCATTGTAGTGACTGATACGTTTACAGCAGTGGTCGTTATTGTGGGTGTTTCCATGGTTCCCACTGTTGCTGACTGTATCCACCACACACCATGCTGTGCTCAACTGTGATGACAGCTGGGATTGGTCTCACAAATCCTGATTAAAGCACCCTTAAATTAAATTCTTCAATCATTACCTTGACCAAGACTAACTCTTTCTTGACCACTTTGAAGCAACTGAGCAAAAATGTCCAGACCGCAAAACCATCAATTTGATTCACCATTCACCACTACCATTCAGTCTGGCTTTAAACCGGACATGGGGTTAATCAAAATATTAGTTGGGAGTCTAGTTTTGATACCACTTCAGCTGATGATTGGGTAAACCAGCATCACTGTGAGGAGGATAAATGTTTAACTGGAATGTTTTTGACCCCATTTGCAAGTCCAGTCCAGGAATCCTAACCACAAACAGCATTCACACGTCAGCAACACCTCAATATCCACTGGTTTGACCCCCAGGACACTATTCCATAAGCCACAAGCTCACAGGGGATCAGAGCAGGGGTATTAAGTGTGGCACCACAAGTCTGACCATAAGATGACCACACTGAAGCTGGATAAGAGATCATATTTGAAATGATAATGTATTAGCCATTTGTAAAATGAATATTGTGGGTAGTGTAAGAGAAACAGTGTGATACTATGGGCCATTAGGTTTTTCTTGTGGTTGAATTTGTTGAAAGATTTCTCAGCAAAACATCTCAAGTTTAATTTGGCAGTTTGAATATTATACTAGAAATTGCATAAAGTTGCTTCATTGGTGGGTTAGGTCAAGGGTAACTTTGGGTAACATCGACTACGCCTGTGTTATTCAGTGCTCTTTATTTTCATCCTGAGAGTTTAATACCTCAGCTAAACCAATTAACACTATTGTTGTGCACTTTCGCAAGACACTGTCCTCTAGCGTGGTGTATCAGCTCCACCGACATAAAAAAACAAAAAAGTGGGGGTCTGGTCCCTTGCTCATAGCGAATCATTTCTCTGCATGTTTGCGGACGGACCATTGGCGTGTCATATACAAAGTTTACTTCCTTGTTAACAACAGGCTGTGTGCTGTATGTGTGGCTTTAGCGTCAGGTCTGGTGTTTCTGAACGGTAAACTCTGCCCTTGAAATTGAATGCAATCAAAGATGGACCAGACTAACATCTTTGTATAGAATAGGAAAAGAGTTAGCTACTGTCCCCCTATATTAGTTTGAAAGGGCTTATTTTTCGGTAAAATGGTTACCTCTACTGTTGACTAAATCATATTGCTGAAACTATAAATTAATTATTGTGGGTATTGTATTCAACTTAATAGTCTTTATGAAAAAAATATGATTATATTCACAATCCATGACATGCTTGTCCACTAATTCAAACAAGATTTAAATACATTTTCTGAAAAGCTAGTAGTAGCCCATGGTCCATCAGTTCCAGGATTATACTCATGCTTCATGATAAGAGCAGCTTGCTCCATTGAAAGTAACTCCATATAGTTTTTATACCAATGGTGCACATTAACACTTTTCTTTGCGTTCTTTCCAGTTCATTCCTGAAATTTCTATGTATGTACAATAACTAAGGACCCCTCACCTCCAGTCTGGTGCGATCTACGTCTCGCGGAAGCTTCACTTTGACTCGATGTGTCACGGCCAGTACTTCATATGGATACACCTAAAGCACATATGGATTATTAATACATGTTACAATAGCGTAGAACCTCAATGCAATGTACGTGGTTTAGAACATGAGTGGATTCTTACCTTGTACTCTGAAAAAGAAAGAACAAAGAGGAGGAATTAATTTTACAAAACAATAATAATGAAAATATGACTTCTGGTAGGCCTAAATCTTCTTAACAACACTGGATTTCAAAGGCGTCAAAAGCATTATAAGCTTAGCTGTGGTGGACGGTTACGAGCTTGGCATACGGACAGCTTCTCAACACTGCGGGCCGGGACTGTACACTTGTAAACAGACCAATCATAATGTTGCAGCTGGAAAAATGATGTGAGCGCTTTGTGCCGTTACCTCCGCTCACTCATGTGGAGCCAGAGACTGTAAAATGACCTCAGATCAGAGCAACCATGAGACAGGCTTTTGTAAGCGTTTATAGGTGGAATTACCAGAGGGATGGTTAGGGGGATTCAGTAAGTGGGACGTGAAATACTGCATTCAGAGCAGGATATTTTTGACAATACAAAATGGGTGTCCAAACTATGGCCCGGGGGCCAAATGCAGCCCGCAGAGCAATTTTTTGTGGCCCTCAAGCTTACATTTCAATTGGCCCAAAAAGTCTTTTTACTGCCTGTGACTTTACATAATCCAACTAAAAGACAGCATTCAATGTGTAACAAGAGATCCTTCCACTTTTCTCTGTGGTTATTATATAGAGGGACACTAAGTAAAAGAAAAACTGCCAGACGATATGTGTCCAGGAAACAGATACAACTGACGAGGACTTTTGGTGAAGTGAAATCGAGAATGGCTCTCCTTGGTATTCATTTTTTGACAATGTGGCCCTCAGTGAAAAAAGTTTGGGCACCCCTGGTTTAGGCAGTAGTGCATGTGCAAATGTGTTGGTGTGGCTGGTGTGTTTGGTGGTGGTCGAGAGCCCCGAGGGTGTTTCACAGTTACTTGGGAACAGAATTTGGGAGATATTGATGCGGTAAGTGCAGCTATATTTTGCTTTCAGTGAATGCGTGGTTGTACAATCAATGATAGTTAATTGCTTCGCCCCCCACCTCTTTGCATTTTGTCCATTGTCTGGTCACACTACCTGCCACACACCAGTGAAAAATTATCGGTATTTCAATTCTTTTGTTATCATTGGAAACAAAATTACTAGACCTCTAGTAGTAGACCTGTGTATAATACTTGCAGGGGCCTACATGAGCGCTCACCTCTCATCCCTCCCCAGCTGTGAGAGTCTGGGTCTGTGTCATCCTCCACCATCTCAGCAGCCTGCACACATCACATAAATAGACATACATACATTCTCCTTTTATAATGACCAATAGAATGTGTTAATACATTCTTTGACACCTATACACCTCAGATCATATGTTTAAACTTCAGGGGTGTTATATTGGAATAGAAAAACTTCAATGTTGTTGCATTTGCAATTGTGAGTGAAGCAAGGAACACAGATCATAGCTAAATATGATTGTCTAAATGTTTTGTGAGAAAACTTTCAATTTGAAATACTTAAAAGCAGTGTACCCCACGATACAATACATGGCTCACAATACCAATGATATCTCAATATGGCGATACTGCGATATTCGATATATTGCACATAATAACCTAAGTACTTCAAACTGTATTCCAATGCAGTTAATTTAATTATTAAAATGGTGAATATTTATGAATACAATTGTCTCACAAATAAGTTGACTTTCTCAAAATAAGAAACAAAATGTAAATACTGCCAGATTAAACATTTTGTGAAATATACAAAATATTATAAATTCCGATATATCGATACAGAAGCCTGCAATATCGACACAGTATCTAAAAAAGAAAAAAATATAATATAATCTCAATATATCAATATTTTTGTCCCACCCCATCTCCCAAGTTTTCCTCTCCTGTTGTGTTTTGTGTGACCTCCATCTATCGCCACACTCTGATGGCGGCCTGTCTTACTACATTAGGAGAGACTATGTCCACAAACATAAGCCTGGTCTGTGTGAGTGACTGGTACAGTGTAATGTGATCTTATAAGGCCTGGGGTGACATTGATTTGAAAGGTTTAAAGAGTCTAAATGCAGTTCTATAGTTTCCTGTGTTGATTAGTATGTGGGCTGCACAGAGAGCCTTAGAGTAAACATACACAGACATACTAATGGACCCAATCTGGAATGAGGCCAAGAGTCATGTCCCCAAAGCAGCTCGAAGAAAATCTACTGTCATCGTTAGGGTTATTCTCCTAAAACAATGCATTACTTTATAAAATGTAATTATTTTCATTGATTTCTGTTGTGCTATTATACGCTGGCCATAGTTACTGCTGACAGTTCTACTTTTATGCTTCT
This sequence comes from Philypnodon macrostomus, assembly GCA_036025475.1. Classification (NCBI taxonomy): domain Eukaryota; kingdom Metazoa; phylum Chordata; class Actinopteri; order Gobiiformes; family Eleotridae; genus Philypnodon; species Philypnodon macrostomus. The sequence continues at coordinate 4,433 of JAVQKC010006909.1, forward strand.
TGTCTCATGTTCCAACAAATGTTCCAATGCTGTTCAAAGTAACCTCTTTGTTATTTGTATTTCTGAAGGTTTTTTGTATAACTATAATTTCAAACGCACTATTATTTGTAACAACATCTGTGGGCATTTTAGTCCCTCCCCTGGCCTCTACAGCAACATCTAATCAGACTTTGTGGGTTACCACTTTAACCAGTAGTAGTCGAGTTTAACATTAGTCCCTCCCCTGGCCTCTACAGACCACAGACAAACTACTTTACGTCATAGAGCAGTTGCATATAAGAGGAGAACTGTTGAAATGAGAGACTGGATCCTTAAATATGTTAGCTACATTGAGAAGTAGAAAGCGTGGATTAAGACCATTGCATACACCACACACAAAACGTCTGGCCATGCACACATCAGACTGATCTAATATGTGTGACTGCCTTTTCTTCACACACCTGACTAACCTTGTAGATGCCATTTCTTCCATAGCCGGGTAAAGATGCTGACTTGTTGTATGGGAAGTCTAAAGGGGAAAAAGACAATGTAAACCTGATAATCACACTAGTCAAATGCAGGTAGATTTTAATGTTGGCAATTAACATATTCAGTCCAACTAGATTTTGTCTGGTCCGATTGTTATATACCGGTACATTCTTTTTGGTCATTCAATTAAAAAGTCCATCTTCAGTGGCTGTTCTCAGGTGAATAGAAATATCAAATTATAATAGTGAGCTACTGTATCCTATACGAGACACGACGATCTAAAGGTCTTATATTCTGCAAAATCAAGGTTTCTGAGCTTTTAACCGAACTCGAACACACACAAAGTTATGTTTTGTCTCATTCAGGCATGTTTGAGTAATGAATTATGTTGAGCTTTAGCCTTATCCAAGAGCAGATTCACCAATAAATTATGTCATAAACAGAGACAAACCTGCACTGTCAACAAACACACTCAGATAATCATTGTTGCCACCACCATTTAACAACATATCTGATTGGAGAAGATGTGTGTTCAGCGGTGAGGGTGTCAAGGCTTTGCTTATATCCCAGAAGTGAAAAAGTAGTTGGAGTTGTTTTTAAAACCCCCAAAAACGACACAAATGGTTTGTTCCTGTCCGAAAACAGGGACAGGTGAGACAGGTGTCTGATCAGAGCGTTTCTCACTGAGTCCAAGTCCAAGCTCCACAAAACAGCTTGTAGATATATATTGTGGGTTTGATGTTGCAAAATGGAAAATGGTAACCGAAATGTATCCAAAATAGACTGACTTGGCTGTGACGTGTCCGTGGGCAGGCTGCAGGTGGACTTGCGTGGGTCCGAATCATCTGGCCCCATCTGTCCATCTATCTCGTTTTTCAGGATAGTCCAGCTGGTCCTCTGTAGAAGACACCAGAAGACCACAGATACGTGGAGAGAAGTGATGGAGGATGGGTGAGTTAGTCAATTAGTCCATGGATGAATGTATTTGTGAAAAAATGAATGGAAGATAGAAATATGCACACAAGGTAGTTCACTGGGACCCACCTTGCTATCCTCCCCATCCTGCCAGGAGGTTCTAGAGGCTGGAAGACAGTCACATGTTACAGATCAGAGTTCATGTGGTGGCACAGTTTTCTCTAAGCCACCCTGAACTGCACTTGTAAGTCTATAATCAACCCACCCCAGAACATAGCATCAGCTGCACATGTCATAGGCACAATACAGTATTTTGGATTTATGCAACTTAAATATGTCCACATAGTTTTACTGATACAGTATGTTTATAATGTCATTTAACCTGGCCATTACTACCCCATTTCTACCAAGTCTAGTGCGTTTCTATTGGTTCAATGTTACATGATCGTAACTTCCAGACAAAACTAAAGCTTCTTCATAATGGACAAGAATTGGCATTTGATCAGTCCCATCTTTTGAAATGTGTGCTGAATGATGTAGCATACCAAAACCTTCTTCACATGAGTGCTTATATGATGTCTTGACATATGCATTTTACTCCATTGAGATGCAACATATAGAGAAGAGTGGCGGACTACAGCCACAGTGCTGAGGGAACATCACAGTGATTTAAACAGTGGTTCACAACACACTGATGGCACCAGACACAGTGAATATACCAGTCTATACCAGTCTACTACAGTCAAGCATCACCACAGAACAACACGTGAGGTGGGGAGGACATGCATAAAGAGGTCACCTGAAGACCAACACCAAAGAGCCATCAATCATCAGAATCATAAAGGAAATATGTCACTGTGATGCAGTGCCAGGCAGATCATTGGGATAAGAATATACTACTTTCTTGTCTATAACCCAATGAACACTAGGTTCAGTGATCTGAGGTCACTTGCATTTACAAAAAAAACAAGATTTAAATTTTAACCGTGGATGGTTGCTGTCACTTTGTAAAGTTAACAGCGTCTGACTACAAGAGGAAGTCAGAATGATGATTGGAGTTGACTTAAGATAATTTGGGAAAGAATAAAGTGATTTGTGCTATGTCTCCATCTGGGCAGCTGAGGCTTAGAGGTAACACCACCAATATGTGACTGTAGAAGAGCAATAATCTAATCAGCTGTACAGTGCTTTAAGTGTCTATAAAGCCACTGAATTATTATCATTATCTACTACAGTTCTCCACAGGGCATTCTTTGAGCCATGTTGTGGTGGTTAACATATGGATAAAACAATGTATATGCCACATACATGGCATATATCCTTCAACACAAAAATGTAACACCCAGATGTAATACTCACAGATAAGAAGCAAGTATATTAAGCTTTGCGAAGCTTTCTGAGAGAAGGGTCAAAGGTTTCACTAAAGGGTCTTTACTTTTCCCATATTCAATATTGTTGTCTTGTCCCAGCCCTATGCATGTAGAGCTAACTATAACAGTGCATATCTTAGGGATAATGGACATATTATGGATCACTACATGACAGGCAACATGCGACACATCGTGCAGAGACCAGACCATAGAAGAAGAAGGGGTTAAACAGGAAGTGGACTGTACCATGCTGTTTGTAGATGGGGGGTTTTCTATAGAGATTATCTTTGACCATAGTCTCTGAAGATGGCAAGAAATATGGAATAAGCCAACATTTGAGAGAAAGAAAGAGAGAGATGGAGAAACAGAAGCATGAGTTAGCAGTTATAGATGAGGTCATCAAGGGGCAAAAGAAAAGAGGGGGGCGCGGTATAAGGCTCAGTTCAAAACACATCATCATTTTAATATTACATTATTTAAATATTATCCATGCACCAACTTCAAAATAAAACAAGTTATAATTATAAGTATCTACATACAATTTTAGTGACACCAGTAAAATCCGAAAACCACATACAAACACATAGCCTGCCAGTGTCTGAAACAATAGTCATACAAAAAGGACAAGGAATGGACGTTTTAAGTGCTGTCTGATAAAAAAAAAAAATATATACTTTTTTTTCACTTATTTTGTGTGGCAGCCATTTTTGTTCTCAGTGGGAACAGTAGTATGCTTGATCACAAAATGTTCTTAGTAGCCTGAAAACCTTTAGATTTTTTTTAATGTTGATTTTGATGAGAGCCCTTGCAATTCCAATACATATACATGGTGTATGCAATATTGTATTAGTTTACAATTGAAAAAAAAATATATAATATCAAACTTTCTACCTTGACAACACCGAAAAACTTGAAATCATATTTAAAAATGTCAACATTATAATATAAAATCTTGTGTTATCATAATTTACCTCGGTGTCCCATATTGCAGCCTGTAGTGTAAGGTATAAGAACATAACAAAAGCACTTCCAAAGCTGAGCCAAGCAGCCTGGTGCCTACCTGGTATGTGGAAGTGGCGGGGAGCAGACACATATGTAGAGGCAGAGGAGGGGGACTTGCCGTCGGAGTAAGTGGAGAGGCTGGGGGTACTCCGACCACTCTCACTCCCTTCAGGTGGATGGGCAGGCAGGGCATGGTAGTAGTAAAGTAAAAAATTAGAAAAGAAAGGAACAAAAAAGCATTAGGCTGGCATTAAAAGCAATTTGATATGTACATTCGCGTTACCTGACAACCCAGCCATATTTAATTACAATTGATTTGTCAAGTGATGAGAAAAATAATCAGATTTTCAAAAGTAACTAGGAGTACCTCAGGGCTCTATCCCTGGACCTCTTATTTTTATCATTTAAATGGACCAAGAGCTTAAAATGATAAAAACTGTATATAAAGATGACTAAATACAGACTATCTTTAAACCTAAATCTAATTTTCGATATCTGCCCTCAGTCATTTCAAAGACATCAGGTTCTGGGTATTTTAATTGATAATTGCCTTTTGAACAGACCATTCAATAACTGGTCGCTAAAACTCTCTTTGACTATTTATGTCTGTAGACTTGTCTGTCTATATTACAGTGATGAAATTTACATGCACTTCTACTAAATCTACATGTTTTGATGGTGTCTAAACCATTTTCCTTATTTTTGTATGTCAACTCAAATGCCTGGACTTGATCGGGAGGCATAGGTCCATAGGCACTATCATTAAAGGTCTAAAAAAATGATAGTAAACGTTTTCTCACCACTTAACCACGCATTTTATAAAAACGACAAAAAGTTTGGGTATACATTTTGTTTTGAGTAGGCCGGGTAATGAAATCAATGACAATCCTTAAGTAACCGCCACTGTACATTCAGATATGAGGGAGGGTAGGTGTAAGTGTTGGCTGATAGAACCCTCCCAACAAATCTGTATGCAAGTAGATGAGATCACTGACACACAAGTCTCAGAGATCTACTACAAACATGCCTGCAACACACCAAAAACTGTGCAATATATGGTATGTAGAAATGTATTATGACAACATTGGACAAAAGGCCATGAAACAAAATGGCGTATGGGCCTATGACAGTTGGGCCTATGGCTAGAGTAGTTTATTTCTTAATCATGCCCAAACTAAGGCCCCGGGACCAAATGTAACCCGTTAATCATGTATTATTGGCCCGCCTGGCCCAAATTGCCAAAAAGTGTATGCTTGATGTGACTAGGTTTCTCTAGAACAGGGGTTTCCAAACTTTTTTCACTGAGGGCCACATTGTCAAAAATGAATACCAAGGAGGGCCATTCTCTGAGGTGACTGATTTCACTTCACCAAAAGTCCTCTTCAGTTGTATCTGTTTCCTGGACACATATCTTCTGGCAGTTTTTTTTTTTTTTTTACTTAGTGTCCCTCTATATAATAACCACAGAGAAAAGTGGAAGGATATCTTTTTACACTTTGAATGCTGTGTTTTAGTTGCATTATGTAAAGTCACAGGCAGTAAAAACACTTTTGGGCCAATTGAGAGGTAAGCTTGAGGGCCACAAATAATTGCTCTGCGGGCCGCATTTGGCCCCCGAGCCATAGTTTGGACACCCCTGCTCTAGAGTGAAAAGTAGTTTGCAGTCATTACATCTTCCACCTATTATCTCAATGATTCTACATGTTCACAATATGTTTTAGTATAGCAGCTCCAACGCAAGCTAAACTTGGCTAAATTGGGACCAAGCCAAGTCTAAACCTTGTCTAAAAAAAGGTATAATCAAGGTCTCAAAAAGTTCTAAACCTGGACAACATACGGAACCAGGTCTAAACCAGAACTAACCAAGGACTAAAACAGTAGGGCAATTACATCAACTGGAAGAAAAACTATAAAGATTCCATGTTGACAGCGGTTAGTGTTCAGTATACAGTATTGAGAACGTTCAAGTCCAATGGAGCTAGCAAGCAGAACCTAAATTACAGCTTAGGAATCTCTCCCGGCTGTCTTTTATCCTCCCTTCTCTGCCTCTGCCCCGATGACTGAACCATGTACGTGACTTGTGTAACCCTGCTCTACCTCATGCTTCTAATCAGACCAGTCCACGCTCCAAGAATGCAGATGTTAGCTTAGGGCAGTCTGCGGTATTAAAAATTGCTTCCAAAAACAGGCAATGGCTTTCCAGACCCTATACAGCAACAGATCATGAAGAAACATTTTGGTTCAAGAGGTCAAACATATTGCTAGCTAGCTACCATAACACTTCTTTGTCTCAATCATAACCAAACTCAAATGTTACTTGTTACTTGCACACATTAATTTCCAGTAAATTTGAACTCTGCTTTGCATTTTATTGAAATATAATAGCCTATAGGATAGTCACTAATTATTGCAAATGGATCGGAGAACTGGTGTTACATTAGAGTCCAGTCTGTGCAACTATTTTAGACCAACTATCTGAACTCTGTGACCCACCAGCTAACAGGCATTATTTAGCATTTCATAAGAACACGCTTTGGTTTTGTGTTGTTTTCCCCCAGAGATATACATACAATACTTCAACACTGACATATAATGGCATGACAACAGATCATTCAGGGCATTACACTAATGGTCAACAAGCAAATCAATGATATTATGAAGTCTATTAGACCTTAACAAGTCTAAAGAACCTACACAACAAGATAACCATGCAAAACATCCACCATGTATACAGACACAAGGGAACAGGGCAAGCACAATGGGAAAGCTAGTGGGTCTATGTATGATCCTTGATGCACACCATGAAACCTAACACTAGCACGATACCGCACCAGCACATCACAAGACCTAACCATTCTGACAACAACTGCAGAATGGGGGTATTACCGTTGGGAGGAGGTAAACTGAGGTGCAAGGTGGTCTTAGCATTAGGGTCGGGTTGGGGGTCCGCTTTAATCCCTGGGGAGGGACAGAGAATATGGAGTAGCAAGAAGAGGGAATATAGGGCTTATGTTGTAAAATTTATTATATCATACTTAGTCCTGGTTTAGACCTGGTTGAGACTTTGTTCAGGCAGTTCTAGTTACTTTACTTTAGACTTACTTTAGACTATGTTAAGTATGTTAAGTACTGGTTTAGTCCTGATTCAGATTTGGTTTAGACTCAGTTTATTCCCCATTTTATCCTAGTTAAGTCCTGGTTTAGAACTGATTTGGAGTAGGTTCAGTCCAAGTTTAAACCTGCTTTTGTCCCACTATAGTCCTGACTAGCCTGGGTTAGATGACGTTTTACATTAGCTTAGTCCTATTTTAGTTTGAGTTCTGTTTTAGTTTGAGTTCTGTTTTAGTTTGACTTCTGACTTCTGGCTTTGTCTTGCCACGTTAGACATACACATCTAACATGACTGTAGCAAAAGTATACTTAGAGTTTAGAGGATTACGCTTATTTACAGATTGGTAAATTTACATATGCACAAAACGCACACGCAAATTATGATACAGACAAATTATATATATACAAATTCCTTTTGCTACAACAATCATATGATGAATTGCAAGTGGACTGGTTTGTGATGCTATAGTTTCGGGGACCAGGTATCGTGAACAGAATAGGCTGTTTCATGGCTCTTGTGTGATCAAACTGTGGTCAACAAGTCAACTTTTGGCAAACACCAAGGCGTTCCATACTGCATTAAGAATCACTAGTCTCTGGTTAACCAAAATCCTCAACAACCAAGACTTAGACTTTCCAAGACTTGGTTATTACAATGCTTCAAACCACTCCATGCCAAGTGAGGTCAGGATAAGTAGTGGTTTCATCACAGCACACCAATCTTTGGGACCTGAGCAAAGTCTAATACAGAAATGAAAGGGCACCTTGCATTATATTGTGAACCCAGCACATATGACATTGTAATTCTTGTTTTTGGAATTGATTTAGTCCATTGGTCGGATCACAAGATCACTGTACTGATAAAATAAAGCTTTATGTTCAGTGACAAAAAAAGTGAAGATAGTATATTCACTATTTTTTATGAAATATGATTTTGTCACAAGCTATTTTAATGTATTTTGCATTTATATTAACACAGATTTTAAGTTGGGTTTTAGACTATGAGGTTTAAAAAGTGTGATTTCTGGGGGCCACCAATGTCCCCTGAATCACTTCATTGCTGTATCGTACTACACTGAACTGAACAGCAAAGTGACATAAACAAAGCCCTATTTGAAACCCCTTTGGTTAGATTTACTTTAAAGTGTTCACATCAGCAAGGGCCCAGTCCATTTCTGTACTAGACTGTGCCTTGGCCCCAGCGTGTCTGGATACCTCTCAAGTATGGGATGTAGTTGTGTTGTTGCAGCATGGCCAGAGTGGTAGGGTTAAGGTGCAAGGCAGTGCCCCCTGGTGGTATGGGAGAGCACTTGCCATTACTGCCACCTCCCTCTGCCCTGCCACTGTTGTTCCCGGGCAGGGAGGAGTACCTATTACCCCCCAGGACACTCGGGGGGAGTAGTAGAGAATTGGAGTCACGGGGCAGGCTGCTGTATCTACCAGTAAGATATGCATCTGGTCCTATGGCTTTATTAAAACAAGGGAACAAAATGGCGTGTTTAAGCAGATATAATTTTTGATGCTCTTTGGAAAATTGAGGAGAAAATGATTATTTTTCGATTTTGAAGATGATCCCCCTTTAGAACAAGTAAGCTCTCAAATGTCCAGTCTACATTAATAGTGAATAGTTACCTGGCCTGCTGTAAGTGTTCTGCGGGGAGCGGGAGGGGGTGTAGCGTCCATAGCCCCCCAGTGAGCTGTTGGAGCTGGGACTGGAGGGTCTCCGCTGACGGGGCGACTTTTCACCATCTCCCTGAACACAGCACACAAATCAAAATAAAAAATCATTCAAAAATAAATATTATGGTCATATTTGAAGTTAAAGGTATAGTCTGTATGTTTCCTAAAATATAAAAAATAGCTTTATCCGACCCAGTTCTATGATGTACAGTAGGTAATCTGTCATAATTATTATTTTACTTTAGTCCCTCCCCTGGCCTCTATAGCAACATCAGATCAGAGTTTGTGGGTTTAGTCCCTCCCCTGGCCTCTAGAGACTACAGAATGATGTAATCAATTCTGAGCTTTTTATTTTTAGATTTTGTATTTATGTAATTTTATTTGTACTATTTCTTCTTTTAGGAACCTTCCGGACTACACCTTTAAGTAAGTTACATTTGAATTCAGAACACAAAAGTACCTACACTTAGAGTCACATATTTTAATCACTACACATGAGCACATTTCATTATTACAACCAGGAACTGTAATAACATTCACCACAGCATCAACTGACCAATACAAAATCACCACACAGACACATTGATAAGGTCATGTGACACTGACACCATGTAGACAGGGACACATTCCCGTGCATTACCTCTGTGGGAGTAGGAGAGAGCAGCTGGGGGGACTGCAAATGAACAGAAGCCGATGATTAGGACAAATGTGTACAGGTGTGAAGGGTATGTGAGGTAATCAGGTGTCAGGCAGGTGAGGTCATGATGTATGATGAACATGGACTGCTCAGCTTACAGGCTCAGGGCTAAGTGTGATTCTACAAGGCATTGGTTTTGGTGAAAGTGATGGAATGACAGAAGAAGGATAATAATAGAGATAGCAGTGTGACTTTGTATGACTTGTTCTTTCTGAGTTTTAAAAAGGTTGGCAATACAGAAATTAATGTCAAATATTACCTTTGTCAAAACGTTGTATTAAGATGATTTGCATGATTTTGAATTGAGGTCATTAATAGAAACTAAAAAGAGTGGGTGTCCAGTCCCACAGAAGGTTCTATAAAGAATCAATTGTATACATGGGAAATTAGCTGCCTTGGCAGAGGTCTACACTCTGTGACTGCTTCCTAGTTTCTTTTCAAATCATGAAGTTGTTGATGAAAGAATGAACACAGATAACATAGTCTATGGACATGACATTGGAGATAATTTAGCATGTGAGGCTCTGCTCAAACACTTATGGATTCAAAAGCCAGTGTAAAAATATGGATAATGATTTGCTGTCTTGAAGATTGATACTGTGGGTTTATTTCTTTACTAGGGGACCTGAAGCTATCACCAAAAGCTCCACCCTAAGCCACGCCTCTTTCAATCAGAGCTACAATGAAAAACACCTGTGTACGACTTGCCCCTGTTTGCATGCACAGAGTTTGAAAACATTTTGATGAGGACTGATGCTGCTTTCAAGTGGACGTGGGACAGTTCTGGTGGTAGTTTCCTCCGAGATCGTAACTCGTTTACCCGAGTTGTGTATGTTGGTTCCATAATATCGTCGTTTTGCCGATATAATGACACTGAAGAGCTAAACTAAACCATATCCTAAATAAAGGCTGCTAGCTGCACCGTTAGCATCATTTAACTACATTTATTATCTAACTTCAAATAAATAACACCATATGTTATAGTTTAGTTTCTGAGACTCCCCCAAAGAATTTGACTTGGTTATTTTTATTCACAATAAACTCTGAGTTCTGTCATGTTGAAATGGTCAATGACGTGTTTATATATACGGTAAACCTGATGCCACTTGAAAGCAGCAGAAGGTGACCATAGACCATAAAGTTTTTGTAAATGTGAAAATTAATTTAGAACTTGTGATGGATGTGGCCTTGCTCTGATGTGATTCGTCCAAATAGAAAAAGTCTGACCTGAAGGAAAATTGTGGGGTCCCAGCTAGGTTCCTGGTGCCATTTCAGACCTCATGAAACCACCAAAGGTAAGTATTTCTCTATACTTTTGATTGGGTGTATACGCTGCTGCTTGCTTTTGCTGTACCTGGCTGCTTAGCATTCATTTCACAATAATTGTTTTGTGTAGTGTTTTATAGTGTGTTCTTTGCTGTCTTGTGTAACTGTATGAGTGAGAGTAGACCTACTGTGTGCTCATAGATCTTACACTCAAGTGGTTATGCTTGCATGGCTTTTAACTGTTGGGCTTCCTCTTCCTGGTTGTGTTTTGTATAATATATAGTCCTTGTCATTTGTACTTGTTTATGTTGTTGGTTAATATTTACCTCTGTCAAGGAGGTCATGTTTTTGATAGCGTTGGTTAGTTACCAACTTTACTCAAAAAGTGAGAAATTGAAGTCAGAAATTACACTAGGACCAATTGATTGAATTTTGGCCATGATTCCAAACATTGCCTGGAGTTTTTTGTTTTTATATATTTTAGTAACTTTAGTAAAAATAATACTGCACTGATTTGCATAAAAAATTCATGTTGATTAAATGTTTGGTGTTTTCTGTGGAAATGAACTGCCTTGGCATAGACACACCTGCAGTATAGACGGGATTAAACCAGCAACTTTTGATTGATTTTGAATCACCAGTTCTAACAAATCCACTTCTTTGGACAATGTCAGAATTTCAAGTTTTCTATGTTTTGTCAAATATTAGATGGATGTGTAGCATTATAAGAATCTGAGTTGTAATGGGACTGTCAGATCTACTAGAATTGTAGTCTTGTACTTGTTTCCATACGAAGCAGTAGTTCCATACCTCTCCATAATGCCTCTCCTCTGAGGGGTAGCTCACATAGGGGGAGTAGGACAGCATGTCAGGTCTGTCGATGTTATAGATGGCCTTGGTCTTTGGAAGAGCAGCCAGGTCCTTGTAGTCCAGCATCTCCTCTCCCAGTTTGGCCTGAATAAAAACATTCATTCACTGTATAATACTTTAGTCATTATATTGCATATAAAATGTAAATATTGACAGAAATGTCCAGTCATGGCTGAAAGTAAAAGTATGAGTGTTGGTGTCCCTCTAGTGGTGAATGTGGTAGTGCAGTCTTACATAGATGACTCTGTTAGGAGAGCCGGAGGCGCTGGAGGCAGGGACAGAGGTGATGCTCTCAGATGAAGTCCGGGTGACCTGACATATAGAAATAAAACTATGATAGGCGAGTCTTCTCTGCATGATACATTTCAAACAAATGTATGTAAAAATATGCACAATTCACAAATTCCCTGTTTTGTGAGCAAATATATGAAATGGTGTTTTATTGGATTACACTGCCGAGTAATAGACTATTAACAATTGAAAATTAATTATACAATGGCTACTGACAAGAAAGGACAGAATACTAAAACGCATAAATGGCAAGTTCAACATTATTCAGTGCTATCGTCACCAGCCAACACAAGCAATCTGTCTACGTGGTAATTGTATTCAAACAGCACATTGTATTAGTTCAGTAATCTTTCGAACATAGAAATATTTTGGGGGTTGATTGTTGTTATTAGTGAAGCGCCGCTGCATCAATTAGTTACACACAAATTGATGTAAGAGTGGACATTTGGTTTAGAAATACGTGATGAAGAAACCCCGTCGTGTGCTCATTCTCTGCTCAAGTTGTGTGAGAGTTACGGTGGCCCTGAGGTGTAACTTTTGTCCACTGCAAAAAATTAAGCTGAGAGAGAATTTTAAAACTTTCTTCCTCTCAAGAATAAAAAAAAAAATATCTCTGATTTTTCTAGTGGACAAAAAAAAACATTTTGTTGATGCACCTCCTGCTCACCGTAGAAAGTGCTACCATCCTTCTACAATACACTACATACAACAGATGCTGCACATGCGCAAACTGATTGTGTTACCGCAGCCCACAGTAGTGACCAGCCATGTGGGTCACGTTCTATCTTTTCAATGTACAGTCTACATTCGTCACTGATAAACCCATGCAGCAGGGTGTGAGGGGTTTAGCCGGGTGCAGGGGAATGGCACCACCAACCTCTTGATTGCGGACATCATTGAGCTGTATCCGGACCTGCTTCTGGGAACAACAGGTCAGCCATGAAGATGAGGCAGTTGGAAACGCTATGCTATGTGCGTGTGTTGGAGTAGGAATAACTAGGATTTAGACCAAACCTGGGAAAAGTGCAGCCCGGGGACCACATGCAGCCCTTGACCAGTCCATGTCTGGCCCACTGAAGGCTTGGTTAAACAATAATCATACATATCATAGGAATTGTACTGTGTAATGACTCATTTTGAGGACATTTAAATGCACAGTTCACCTT
>JAVQKC010006927.1:0-12977 GCA_036025475.1 Philypnodon macrostomus
AGGAGCTGGAGGAAGTGTCTGGGGAGAGGGAAGTATGGGCGTCCCTGCTTAGACTGCTGCCTCCGCGACCCGGCCCCGGATAAGCGGAAGAAGATGGATGGATGGATGGATGGATGGAATATAATGTAAACATATGGTGTGGAAGAACTGGCAGATGGCATTCAGGTTGGTTTTTTTTGGCTAATGTAAGTAAATTGGCATGCTCTGATTGGATTAAACTCACTGCAAGTTGATCCAATCACAGCCAAGTCTCGAAAATACCTGCCTTTTGAAAATATTGTAAAACTTGTAGAGTTCACATTATGTAATAATCTGCCACATTTTGTAATAAACTGACCAAATAAAATGTAACACATATTGTAATACGCTGTTTTACGTATTTTGAGAACTTTATTACAAAATGTGTTTGAATTTTGCATTTTGTAATAACTTTCTCAGTTAATAACTTACTACAGAATGTGTTAAAGGATTGCATATTATGTCGGGTCAGTTTATTACAAAATGGGGTTTCATTCCACGATGAAGTGAACATTTTATTACATTTTGGCAGATGTGGAATTCATTCACATTATTCAGTGTAATAAAAACATTTTGGCTACCGTGTGTAAACCGAATGCTAACCGTGAACTGGACACAATGTGAAAAACAACATTCTTCCTCATACAGTATATTGACTAATAAACTCAAATAATATTATCTGTCCGAAATGCTGCCCACAACTCTCTTGTTGTTACCCTGTCACATTTTGTTACTACTATTGTTCCAAAATAAAACATATAAGCAACAATAGAATGATAACCCTGCCACATTTCAGTGACACTGCTGTGACTCTATCTCCTCTCAACAGCTCCATCTCTATAATAGCATTTTAATGACCCTTTATACATGAAGATATTAGATGAAGTTATTAGATAGTGTCCCGTCGGCTGGGTAGATCAACACTAGCACCTTCATTACAGTCAGATCTGCAGGTGGACCGAACCCCAGCATGAGAGACTTTTGAGTTTCTACCTCATCTTCGCCATCTTTCTTCTTTCGTTATTTGGTTAATTATTTTGGAGAAGGGGTGGCGAGCGAGTGTGAACGCCAGTATGCAAATGAAAGGGTTATTATTGCATTGCTCATCAAGCCGCGCGGAGCAGACATTAATAGGCTGATGAATATGCATGTGAATTTGTTAATTAAGTTAATTATTCTGCTGAAAATGCATTCGTCTTCCAAGGACATCTTCCCCAGGATTCCAACCTGCTCCGCTCATTACTCATGCGATATTTTAACACCGGGCGTTGGGACAAGAGAAGGCTGGATGATGAGGGTGGGGGTGGGGGTGGAGAGAGGGTCCACGGAGGGGGCCACCAGGGTTGAGATGTATACAATTTAAGGGCAACATGGTTCGAACCACTTTGAACACCGTGAAAAACCTGTAACACTATTTAAAAAGGTTGTGTCAATGCTCCTGGGTTAGGGTAGACTCTGTGACCACCAACAAACAAGAATATCACAAACACATTCATACCGTGTGAAGTGTCTTGCCCGAGGACACAACAGCAGTATAAACTGGTGATCTGAACCTGCCCTTCCACCTGAGCCACTACTGATCCAAGATGGAGTCATACCAAATAGACATACCCAAAGAGAACATGTGAGGTTGTACCCACAGTCTCCTGCATGGACATAGTACAAAAAAAGTCATTTGCACTGAAAGAAAGAACTATGAACTTTGTGACAGTTTTTGTTTCATGTTGTCAGACTCGGTAATTGACGATGTGTTAACCAAAAAGATTAATTAGTCAAAAATCAAAAAGTGAAAAATCTAAAAATGGCATTTTCAAAGCAAAACAAACATATAGTGACAGACTGAGATAAAATCTTTTTCACGAGTTTCACAAAAAAAAATCATCCAAGAAAAACATTATTTGGTCTGAACCTGTATAGCCCAGCCCTAGTTTGAACCATCTCTGACCGCCTCAGATAGTCTTGTAATAGTGTTTTAATGGAGTCTAATCATTCAGAGGCTCCTCACAACTCAAGGGTCAGTGGCACAGACGCCACAGTTCGCCCGGGCGGCTGCAGCGGGCCGTACCACATACACTCGCCTCTCCTTGTGGCCAGACGTTAGAGCCGGGTTTCTCTTTCCTCTCCAGTAATTCCCCCTGTTCGCTGCTTTTGCTCTAATTGCTTATTAAAACCCTCTTAAATGAACTTTTTGTGCCAACTTTCCAACACATTAATTAATTGTTGTAGCCAATTAAGTGTCGCTGCGCAAATGAGCTTCAGCACAAATGGTCCTGCAGGGCCCGTCCCCCCCCCACCACCACCACCTCCACCACACACCCTCACCTCCGCCTCCCCCTGCTCCGACTGATATCCCAGCATCCCCTCTGCCCTTAAAGAGACAGCGTCATCACAAACACACTATGCAATATGGTGGAGATTTTAACCACCGTCAATTGTGAACCCAAAAAACACTAAAATGCAAGACATAATGTATATTGGTATGTATGTTGGTAAACTGTTTATTCTAAAGTGACCTGTGAATGAATGAAGCAAAATAATAGAAATGATTTGAGCATCATATAAATAAAAGATATATATAAATATATATGTATACACAGACATATATACATACAAATAAAGTGCTATTGCTTCACTCCTTTTGTTCTCCAAAATATAACATTAATTCAAACTAGATTTGTGCACCAAGCACCAAATTACATTACACAATATTCTGTTTCTTCCAGTTTTGTAATTATCATGTAAACTGGTACATGTACCCACATACCGATGCATGCACGTGCATATGCCCACCATTTTACACGTGCATACACAGACAAATATATAAAAACATGCATGCCACCATTGAATAGACCACACAAGATTGCCCATTACTCCATTATAGATCAAGAGAAGGTAATGAAACAGACATACATTCCGTCCTATAAAGCTGAATGCATTTGTTGTTGATCTAATGAGATACAGGACCTTGGGAACGTCCTGTGGTCCAGAGAAGTGCAGCCTCACACTGAGAGGCTGATGTGTCTGACGGAAACGCTGATGTTACAGAGAGAACCAGAGGTGACCGAGAGGAGAGAGGACACAGGGAAACGGTGAACGTAAGAATACTGTGAGACATTTGAATTCATTTAGAGTCGTGTGTGGAAAAGTTTGGTCTAGTTGGATGCGAGCCTAGTACACAAGCCACTCCTACTTTTCAAACAATCATTTCACCAATCACGAGCCGTTTTTACGAGCCCCAGCTCTGTGTGTGTTTTGTTGGTGAACGTGACTTCATGTTAACAACAGTTGTGTGTGGTTATGTGTGGCTTTTTAGCGTCATGTCTGGCGTTTTTGATTTTCTATGTATTGCATTGAAACTATGAGATTAATTCAATTCATAAGTGGTTTAACCTAATATCAGAATCTACCCAATGCCAATCAAAACTAGCACTTAACTAAGGGAGTCCATTATCGATCGACTCCACACCCCATAGCTGCCCTTGGACAGACTGACAAGAGAGATGTGGCAGCTGTACCACACCAACAACCTCTCTGACCAACCCTGACCATCACACCAACACATTCATAAATAGGCAAGGTGGTGACGTGTCTTGCACATTGACACAACTGCACGATGAGTTGACTGGACTAGGAATCAAACAGCCACCCTAATGATTGGTCCCTTTTTGACAAAAACTGGGAAAGCCCTAAAGCCTTAAAAACAAAAGAGTGAAATGCTGTCTGCTCCGAGATGAGGTTTTTTACGACCAAAGTTTCTCATCATATCAAAATCCTAAAAAATGTAAACTTCAACTCTTCTGCGATGGAGACATAACCAGTGCGTGACAGCAGTTCTTCAGTCAACTATAAAGAAATGGAAGATGGTGTTATGGCATCTATAAACCACGCCGTCCCAGCCCGTAAAACATATATCACTGCCTGGGATAAAGTCAATCAATTTCCCCCAAATATCACATAAATAAAGATGTAGCCATAAACGAAATGACTGGCATTAAATCTGGTTTGACAAAGGGGAGATATGATGAAGACAGCACATTTTGGACGGCACCGTACGAGTCGCATTCATAATGAACTGGGTTTTCTACATTTTTACGACGATAGTGAGTGAGATCAATAACTTTGGGGGGCGTCGATGTAGTTGTTTTACATGATCAGTGATATACGGATGATTTACAATGCACAGTCAAGGCTAATTACTGTGTACAGAGTGAGATGTGAAAATATGAAGTGACAGTAGAGTGTAGATAAAACAGGCCATTGTCTAGGACTGTATTGTCAACGGTATTGGCCATTTCTGCAATCGTAAAGACCCATTCGAGCGTCCATACAAAAAACAGGTATGGTTTAGTTTAGGACTGGGGAAAACTCTAAGTATTCTACTGATCTGTTTTGACTGGAGTTAGTTTTTATGGCCTGGTCTCACAATAGTACAACATCCACACTAAAGGGAGATGCATTAACCATCTCTGATGCAGAGTCCCCCACGGGCCTTCACACTAAAGGGAGATAAATTAGAGATAAGAGTCCCCCACGGGCATTCTAAAAAAGGATTACCTAGCTCACCTCTTAAAACCAAGTGGCACTTCATACCCACAAAAAAAGACTTCTTCTTTAGTCCACTACTGACCAATCTGGAAAATATGATGCCAGTTTATTTATTTTATGTAGAGGACACATGCATTTTATAAACGGTCAGCTGATAGTTGGATCATGATGAAGTACATTGCCGATAAGTAACTTGGGGCGCAGTGGGTAGGTTCCCTTCAACCAGAGGGTCGGTGGTTTGAGTCCCCGTCCGAGCGCACACTGTCGTTGTGTCCCTGGGCAAGACACTTAACCCTCATTGCCTATGAATGAATGTGGTGATTGGTGTTTGGTGGTGGTCGGAGGGGCCGTAGGCGCAAACTGGCAGCCATGCTTCCGTAAGTGTGCCCCAGGGCAGCTGTGGCTACAATGGAAGTTAATAATAATAATATAATAAATTTACCATATTGCCCACCCCTATGTTTACATCTAGAGCTCATAATGTTCACTATATTGAGTGTAGATTTTAGCCTGGGTAACTTACGTGTACCAGGAGCATTCTGTGACAGGTTCTTTGAGGTTGGCACCAGTGAGTCCAGAACAAGGCATAAAGTAGATGTCCTTCTTGGGATTGAAGCCTACTTTCTTCAAAAATGGCACCAGCTTCTCCTTACACTCCTCGTATCTTTAGAATATGACAATTGAAAACATATAGTTATGGACTCTGTGAAAGAAAAGAAACCTTAAACCCTGAAGTCCATCATTGTTAGGTAGGCATCTCCCTTTGTTTCAATGGTCACCACAGAATATTAATTGCACAGGATGCCCTTCCTGATGCCCCCTCTCTGTTTATCTGGGCTTTGAACCCCTGACCTCTCTCACTACTTCACTAACAGAGAGCCCTCTAAACAAGAAACCTGTAACTAATTATTCATTCATTCATTTTTCATTTATTATAAGAGCAGAGTGTAGTATAACAGAGATAGATATGAGAAAAATACATTAGTGTAAACAATGTAACTTTTTGGTTAAAAATGCTGAGAAAGTGGAAAGTTGATACATTTTGGCAATATGAAGGTGGACGGAATTAGCCTCAACTCTAGAGCTAGAAGACCTTTTGTGCAGTTTCTGGGAGAGAGGGAAGCTTTCTGCCAACAATAACAGCTCTCTTAACCGTAGTCGTGTTTGAGTGTACCTCTCAAGGCTCCAGTTGACAGTGGGGTCATCCATCTTGTTGACCAGGACAATGAGATGTTTGACTCCCGCGGTTTTAGCGAGCATGGCGTGTTCCCGTGTCTGACCGCCCTTCTCAAAGCCTGTCTCAAACTCACCCTTTCTCGCTGAGATCACCTGATATAAACATTTAACAAGGAAAAACATATGATGTATTATGTGCCTGAAGGTGTAAGGTTTTGTGTCAGTGTGCCAGTAACGAGTGGTAGTTATTAGGGCTGTACAATATATCACAACATTACCACAATATTCTTATCGCAACAATCTCAATAAAATCTAGAAAAAAATGTGTTGTGACTAAGAGAATATGCTTAAAAATGTTAATTAGTTTAACCTTTAAGTTTTCATTTGGAAGCAATTCTAACTAGTAAATACAGAAACTACTTTTGCGTAAAGGTCCGCAAGTGTCTTAGAAATGAAAAATATTAGGAATAAAAAAAGTAAAGTAGGTAATCTGTGAAAATTATTTTACTTTAGTCCCTCCCCTGGCCTCTGCAGCAACATCAAATCAGATTTTGTGGGTTACCATTTTGACCTATAGTAATCGAGTTTTACTTTAGTCCCTCCTCTGGCCTCTGCAGCAACATCAAATCAGATTTTGTGGGTTACCAGTTTGACCTATAGTAATCGAGTTTTACTTTAGTCCCTCCCCTGGCCTCTGCAGCAACATCAAATCAGATTTTGTGGGTTACCATTTTGACCTATAGTAATCGAGTTTTACTTTAGTCCCTCTCTGGCCTCTGCAGACTACAGACGAC
The DNA here is from genome assembly GCA_036025475.1 of Philypnodon macrostomus. Classification (NCBI taxonomy): domain Eukaryota; kingdom Metazoa; phylum Chordata; class Actinopteri; order Gobiiformes; family Eleotridae; genus Philypnodon; species Philypnodon macrostomus. Next base: position 6,534 of record JAVQKC010006927.1, read on the forward strand.
CTACTATACATCATAGAACAGAGTAAGGTAGTAAAGCATTTTCAACATTTAATTGAACTTGCATCAAAATACTGACATGGTAAAATTGAAGATGGTTATCAGATGTTTTTCTTACATGCTGCAGACTTAGTAGTATTGGCCCACAACAATATTTAAGTTACCAGAACTGCCAGATCGGCCTGTGACGCTCCTCCGATCATGTTGGGTACAAAGCTCTTGTGTCCAGGCGCGTCCAGGATGGTGAAGTGTTTTTTCTCTGTCTCGAAGTACGCTCTGCCCACCTCCACCGTCTTCCCCTTGTCTCGCTCTTCCTGGTTTGTGTCCAGGGCCCACGACAAATACCTACATTTTGAAAAATATGTGAGTGCTCAAAATAAAAAGCTGTGTGGGTGTACTGCCTCTAGACTCAAGAACATGAAGCATATCAGTGCCTTAATTATTTACTGGGTAACAAAGCCGTTCGCACCATGTCTCTCTGTTCTTCTCTTTCGCTTCTCGTTCGTATTTTTCCAGGGTTCGCTTTTCGACCATTCCAGTTAAATACCTACGACAAAAACAGGGATAAACGAATGCATACATGAAAATATATGCGACATGTATATGCATAACAAATACATTGAGACAAGCAACAACCAGTTACTCTGATAATGACAGTTTGTGCAAAAGATGACTCAACACTTATGGTACAACTGCCAACAATAATTACAAGCATTAAAAGTAATGTGTAGTGTCAGTAATGCATACTGGTTTAGACCGCTACACACTCTCACACAGGGACTGTATGTGAAACTTACATGATCTGCCCTCCAATAGTTGATTTACCAGCATCTGGAAATGGAAAAAAAATTGTATTACCATTATTATTACATTATTATAATCAGTTAATGTAAAAGTTACTCATATGTTGTAGCTTTATTACCTAAATATACAACCCTTACTTATGCTTACACTTTATTTATGGTCAACTAGTAGCCAATGGGATTCTCCCACATGAAAATGCTTAAAAATGATGTAGGTAATCTGTCGTAATTACTTTTGCTGTAGTCCCTTCCCTGGCCTCTACAGCAACATTAATTCAGTTTGTGGGTTACCACGTAAATAGATAGTTGTTGAGTTTCTGAGTGGTGTAGTAGCCCTCACAAACTGTGATTTGATGTTGCTGTAAAGACCAGGGGCAAGACTAAAGTAATACTCAACTACTATGGGTCAAGCATTTTTAGCTCCAGACTGGAGCTTTTAACAAAGCATAAAGAAAGCCTCATACCGACGTGTCCAATGAAGACCACATTGACGTGCTCTTTCTTGGGGGCGTCTGGTGGCGCTGGAGCCACTTTGGGCACGGGAATCTCCTCCTCTTCCTCCTCCATCATCTCCTCATCCTCCTTCTCCCCAGACACCTCCCCCTCAGAGGGTCGCCCCGTGTCCCCCCCGCCCCCTCCGCCTCCGCCCGGCTCCTCCTTCTGCTCCCATGTCTCCTCCTCTGCCGCCATGTCCGCCTCCGTGCCGCCATTCTCCACCGGAGCTACACATAAATGTGTCATGATCAGATTCAGTTTTGAATCTACTATATAAGGACATTTTGATACCACTGCTTATACTTCTATCCATGTTTGTCAAATCTGAATGTTGATATTAAGCTGCTATAAAAACTGTATTGCACTGGTCTTCAACATTAGCCAATATCTGAGAAAAAACACCAGAATATTGTGCAATGCAATCGTGATTAAAGGTGAGCGATTCTGTGATAAAAAATGTAATTGTGATATTAACTTATGACCATCTGCTTATATGGGAAGATTGATGAATCAGAAATTTTTACTGTAACAATGCCCATATTCATAATAATAATAAAAATAAAAATAAATAGTAGTAAGTATTAAGATGAACTTAGGAAGTACATTGATTTTGTAGTTTTTTCATGAAGCAGTAATCTTCTGTTAAATAAAATCATGCTAAAATCTAAAATTAAACAAAATGGTGATATTATACCGCTCCTAATCATGATTACAAAAATTAACTTCAGCTCTATGTATAGAAAATTAATTAATAAAGAAAAAATAATTTTATAAAATGTACATTTATTGTATTGTCAGTTTGTATTAGCTGCACTAATTACATTGTGCAAACTGCTGAGTCATAGTTATAATCAAGGATACAATGACTTGTGTGTTAATCTAGTCGGGCATTTGAAGGGTCCACTTTGACACTTTGCAATCGAATGTTGTGTGAAGCAGCTGAGTAACAGTAGGACACTGGGATCTGCTGAGCTCAGAGAGGAAGCACCTTACCACAGCCACACATAAATAAACCTTCCGGACCTGATTCTATGTAATTACACAGACTAGCATTCAGGTACAATGTCCATTTCTCTTCTACGCTCCTCATTACAATCTGCTGCCTGTCGTTCAGATAACGGTTGTACTCTTGTACTCGTCTCCTTATAGGCAGCCTCAAAGATGACATGGAAAGCATATACATCGTTAGGGTCACCTGATTTCAAGACCAAAAAACGGGCACACTGAAATACTTAAGCAGATAAAACCAGAGCCTAATTTTCAATGATAAATAAATGGAGCAACAAAAGTCTTTAAACAGACAGATAATAGGGATAAAACTTGACATTATAGTGTTTTTATATAAATTTGTTGGGACATGGGACAAGGGGCCTAAAACTGGGATTGTGCCCATAAATAGGGGCATCTGTTCACTCTAACATTGGGTAACACAAACTATAAGATCAGCATCTGTAGCTTTGTAACAGAGCATCCTTGATTAAAGAATCATGTTCTAATCCCTGATCGTTAAAACTGAGTCGCCCGAGCAGCAACTGAATACTTGAAATGGCTTTCACAAACGGACCTCCTCAACATAGCTCAGGCCAGGACCTTGGACTTGTACCGCTTGACAGTACTCTAGCGTTTGCCAATGGGATATCTATTTTGAGCATAGAACTGAGCGGTTGCATCATATTAAACGGAAGGCTCATAAATACACGAGTTTGCAATTGCTTCAAATACAAAGCAAGTCTCTCACAATAGTTTAGATCCACCCTATGATACCCCTCCATTGTGTTATTCACCAGCTTATCGGCCACAGATATAATAGACCTACTTATGAATAAGCACATGTAAAGTGTGGGTGCATACCGGCTGTCTCTGCCACCTCCATGCTGGCAACTGGCTCAACGGCTCCTTTAGAAGAGATACAAAGCATGTCAAACTTTCATTAATATTCATATAAAATGGTGCTCTGGCTTCATGACAGCTGTTGCTATTACATGGTCTTAGATATCTTTATTACAAGGCTATAATGCGTGTTTAACGGCCATAGTGACCTGTAGATTAGTATAAACGCGATAACAGCGTGCTCTGATAGTTGGTCAGAGGAAGGCTAACTTAGCTGCATTAGCAAAAGAGCTAGTAGCAAGTTAAGCTAACTTCCACCCAGCTGTCTGCTTTTCACTCACCGTCAGAGGCCGGAATTTCTACGGGACTAGTTTGGAGGAAGCTCGGCACAAACACGGGAGCGTTGATGTTGGGGACGAAGGGCTTGGCGTTTACGTTGAGGGCGGCGAAGGCAGCCGGGAGCTCCGCCGCTGCGGCCACCGGGGCCTCGGCATCCTCCTCCAGCTCCCACGAATCCGGGGCTGTGTCTGTCGGGTCCATCGGTGCAGACAGAGTTGAGTTTTGGGTGTTTTGAAGAGACCAATGCCCGTGTGTGAGTCCGTAAAGGTGCGTGTAGTTGCTGGTGTGGTTTTAGACTCTTAGCAGCTCGTTTGAAGAAGTTCCCATTGCTTTGTTAACCTGGCGTTGGTGAAGCATATGGAGTGAGCGAGTAACCGAAGAGAAGTGGTCTACAGCCGCTGCGTTTCCCCCGAGCGCCACCAGAGCCCACCACTGCTGAGGATTTTGGGAAGTTCACGTTTAAACAGTTTTGACCAACTATGCCATTTTAACTCCATAAAATATGAACATCAATGCGTAGAATAATTCAAAAGGTGCAGAAATTATTGGTAAAACTATAATAACCGCACACAATAAAGCATTCATTAAGAAATAGTCCAAACGATAGTCCAAGAATTATTGGTGGTGGCTGCTCACTATTTAAGATTAATAGATATTTATTAACACAGATGTTTTCAGTTTTACATTAGGTTAATCTAGGCATTAAACGTTAATTATAAGTTATTGGTATTTTATAACCAGAGGCGGAGCTACTATTATAGCCCCAAGCTTCCAGGGCCCCATAAGTGAAGTTTTCCTGTTTCTGTGGACTGACAAATCCTACCCAGGTTTGAGCCCCCAAACCTCTGCATCCGCCACTGTTATTTATGTTGAAGTAATGTTTTGTAAATGATCAGTTAACAGGTTGCTAATGCTTAACTAATCGATACCTAACGTTTAATAGTGTTCTGTTATTTTTAAAGTGTTCCTGAAATGTTGAATGTTGTGCATTTTTCCACCATTTCTTTCATTTATAATCATTTATATCTGGACAATAAAGATGTCAGAAACCATAAAGTACATACATCCAAGACTATGTGATACAACTTCAATAAATAACATAAAATACAATCAATTAAATAGCGATAAACAACAAACACTGAACAATGCAGTCTTCACTCTTTGGCGTCAGCAACCCCCCCCAGCTGTGATGGAAAACGTAGCCTCATTTTTGGGCATATCAGGGCTTCAATAACTTCAATAAATAACATAAAATACAATCAATTAAATAGCGATAAATACAAACACTGAACAATGCAGTCTTCACTCTTTGGCGTCAGCAACCCCCCCAGCTGTGATGGCAAACGTAGCCTCATTTTCGGGCATATCAGGGCTAGAATAAAGAATACATACATACAATAGAGAATACAGCACAATTTAACTCATTCCACCCACGGGTTTCTCATTACCTGTCAAATATTTTGGCAATTCTCATTTCTCCTCGACCTTTCCTCAAGCTCAAACGAGTGGTGGACGCATGAGCGAGAATGTGTCCTCCGATTGGTTTCTTTGGATCAGCCTGAAATCTAAAAAAGTAAAAAAAGTGCTCAAATGAACCATTCGGCCACAAAGCTAAGATTTAGATAATAAGTAGTAATCCTGCTTACGTCATTCCTGCGCCTGGGTCGGCTGTCATTTGGTTGGTGACAAAGACTGCCACGTTGTACTCTGTTATAAATAAGAATAACAGTCATAATTACTACATTGACTTATCATGTAAACCAACTGGAATCTTTGCAGTATGCATTATTATTATTATTATTTATTATATTATTATGCAAGTTCATTATGTCAAAAGTCAGATTCGACCTCGCGACACCAGGACGAGCGTTTGCATTTGTGGCACTCGCTAGGATCAATGAGTGACAACGTTCAACTCAATCATTACGACTATTGTTTCTGAAGCATTATATCGTCCTTGTCGTCGTTGTGACAGTATTGTTCGTTCATGTTTTCACCATAAATACACATATCATATTCAGAACCTTCAGAAATCTTTTGCAGTCTGGAGAGCATCTGGGCCAGTTTCTGTTGCCTCTCAGCCAGCTCTCCTCGACCAGAGAAGTCTACTCTAAAGAGGGCCATGATGGAGTCAATAATCTTTACCACAAGAAAAAACATAACAGGAAAACATGTCAGAAAATACAACAGGAAAACATGTCAGAAAATACAACAGCAAAACATGTCAGAAAATACAAAAATGTAATTATATTGTTTGAAGATTGTCTTTCTCTTTACCAGCAGCTTAAACACGCCACCTTCCTCGTGAAACTTGGCTGCTACAAAGTCCAATAGCTCCATCTGGTGTTCACCTAAAGTACAAACCACATAAGTCAATTAAATTTGGCATAAAAAATAGAAATTTGTGAAATTTAACTCACTTGTATAGGCCCGGGCGTAAAGTACATTGTCCAGCACAGCTTCATGGTCTACATTGAACCTGTCAGCAATATCCTTGAGTCTGTCTGGGCGACTAGAAACAGACATGTCAAGGAAATGAACAGAAAAAAACCGCAACAAATCATATAAAGCATATTTCTTTATAATAGTGTTGTAGTCAAGGCCGGACTATCCAAGACCAAGACCAGTTCGAGACCAAGATATGTCCGAGACCAAGATCTGTCCGAGACCGTGTCAAGACCAAGACACATTGAGACCAGTTCAAGACAAATGTAAAAACAGATCAAACTAAATAAAACATAATGGCACAAAATATAATGATTTAAGTTTAACTAATGTTTTACAATTAGCAACTAGGCCTGTGCTGTTGTCCCCGACAGCAAGGTGTATATCGGCGAAAACGGCCCCATACGTCTGCCACAACTGTTACCAACGGGCACCTTAATCACTTTTTTGATTTGTCTGGATGTTTGTGAAGAATATTTTTGCCAAATTTAGAAAATTCCCTAAAGCTGCATTCTTCTTTCAGTCTATAGGGGGC
>JAVQKC010006935.1:0-10021 GCA_036025475.1 Philypnodon macrostomus
GGTGTGTCCAAACTTTTGGTCTGTACTGTATATATATATATATATATATATATATATATCCCATCTCACCCTCCGCGGGTGGTCTCATCCTTCCAAGCTCGGGTCCTGGGAGCTTGAGAGTTCTGCACAGTATCTTGGCTGTTCCTAGAACCACCTTCTAAACATGGGACTGCCCCGCCCAAACCAAGACCAATCAAAATTGTTATAATATGTCATAAACTGATGTGGCAAAGAGAGGGCATTTTTTAGGAAATTTACAGACTACCCCTTTAATAATCGGGGACACATATGGATCAATATAACACACTGTTTTTGTTGTAGGCTACTTCTACTTAGTAACAGTAAGAGTGCTTTAGCTTGAGGACAGAGGATTTTAGGCTAAGCTTAGGATTTCAACTTGGAGAGACTCACAGAAACAAACAGGCATTAGAGATGATTTGCATGGAGATATATGCTGAACGTGTAAGAGAAGTCCCCCCCCAGTGCTTAGACACTGGGGGCTTGAGATGACCAGACGAAGAGAGTAGAAGAAGCCGGTGCGGGCAGATGAGAGGCAGAAGGGATGATGCAGAAGAGCGGTGGAGGTGGTGATGGGGCCGGAGGAGGGTGGGGATGGAGTGGAGGAGGGTTGGGATAGGGTGGAGGAGGGTGGGGATGGGGTGGAGGAGGGTCCCGGCATAAGCTGGGAGGCCGGAGATGTGGATGATTGGGTGGTTTAAAAGCAGCTGGCTGAGTGGAGATGGGCTGAGGTAGAGGAGAGCAGGGAGGAGCTCCAGGTGGGAGGTAGAGCTATCTTCCAAGTGAATTTACATATTAACTTCATTATCATTTTAATAATTAGTGTTTGTGTAAGCAACTATACTGATGGCCCTGTCATACAGACGTGACTGAGGGGACTTGCTACAATCTTTTATTTCAAGTTTGACAAAGCCATGCATTAGTGTTGTCAGCCCTCTGTTTGATCAGATTAGGCACGTCACACTTCAGTCGTGATGCTTTCAACGTGAAGACCAGTCATTACAGTCACTCACTTTGTCCATCTGCTCCACACACAAGATTTGGTTTTGTCTTTTTAGGAGACTTACACATCTGCATTGTTCTGTTGGACTGTTTTGTTTGGTTCGGACTACATTTTGAGAGGAAAGCTCCAGTGGTCTGTGATTCAGACCAAATTGAGGGTCTTGAATCTGGCAAAGCATAGGTGGTCTTGGTTCAGACCAAACAAGATGAAGGCCCTAATGTAATAGAATAACTTGGAAACAAATGCAGGAAGAGAAATAAATGTATATTAGTGATGCACAACTGACACACTGACTAAAAGCACTATATTAGGAGTATTCTGAAAGTTGAAAAAGGGCATCTGCACAAGGTTTTGATTGTTGAAAATCTTTCATCTGCCAATCCAGCAGACTTCTTCAGTTCTGGTTAGAAAGGTGGGTGACCTGAGATTTATAGGCTGATACTTTGGGGAGTGGTAAACACCTAGGAGTACAACTTGGAAATGGTGTGCAATTATAAACAGTGTAATGTCTGTTGGCACAACACTCTTCATGTCTGCAGAGGCATTATGACAGTAGAATACTAGACTGTACTCAGACCTGGGGGTACACCCCAGAAATATTATATTATAACAATCAATATTTACTGCAATTTGGTGATCTATAACTGGACTATAAGCTAGTTAGAGTAAATTTATGGGTTTACTTTAGGTCCGGGGATAGGCTCAAAATGGGGTGCCCATAGGGCCCCTTCAGAGATGACTGTCATTGCAAATTTGTCACTGTTCAAGTGATTCTGTATTGGTTCGGTAAAAAAAGAAAAATACAAAATTCTGGCCCCTGGGGACCCCTATTGGCCTGGGGGCCCCAAGCAATTTCCTGTCTTGCTTATTAACATCAATGTTTTTTTTTATACAGTATATAAATCTTCTATGGCGTTCCTTTAACTCTAGAGAATCTATGCCAGTCTGATAAAAGTATTTGTTCATTTTAAGTGTAAAGCAAGTCTCAGAAGTGAAACTATTTCACTCACAGCTGATTGGTCCGGTTTGGTTGTGCTCACGACAATTCCTGTTTACTTATCCACACTGGTCACACATAAACACACATCTATACCAACGTCTTTCAAATAACTTCATATGACAAAAAGAATTGCTTTTTGGGTGCAGCCCTGGAATATAAAATAAGGTTAAGATGATAATGAATTCACCATCCACAGCTGAACCATGTTGAACCAAGGTGAGTGTGATTTAATGAAAGCCTTAAATGAGCTCTCATGTCAGGGGTGAGGAGCACAGACGTGAGCCTTTTATATTCAGTGTTGTCTTCAGAGCAGACACGCGCTAATGAAGACAGCTTCATGAGGGAACATGGAGGCACTCAGACATGTCCTGGTTTCAAAGAACACTTCTGAAGGCCATGTTTAGTCTCAGAATGAAAACATTGCTCTAAATGGATTTTCTGATTAGTCACTTTTGAGTTACAAGGGTTTAGAATTAGTATAAAAAAAGAAAATCAGCCAAAACATACTTCCTAGTCATCATTAGTAAATACGACCAAGTGGTCGGTGAAATAGTAGTATAATTATATATATATATTTATTTATTTATTTGTTTTATTTTTTTTGCTGTCATAGAAAACAGTAGTATTTGTTTGATTTATTATGTATTTTAATCCAATTCACCTGACACACCTTTTCAACCTATGAATCTATTAATTATATCGGCGAAACAACGATATTATGGAATCACATCGATTCCCGTCCGCAGATCCGCAGAAGTGTGAACGCAATAACTCAAAAACGAATTGCTGGATCAGTTTCACACACAGGTACATATCACGAAGACGCAGAACTGGATTGAGTTTGGTACATCAACGATTAATGACAATTAAATAATTCACAAATTAATGTTTTGATGCACTTTTATTGAGCCAATAATCCTGCTGAACATAAACAAAATCACATGAATTTTGGCACATTGATCCCTGCTAGTGTATACTTAATGTACATAGGCCCATTACAGAGGTCAAATAAAGAATGCCTCTATAGCGCCCCCATGTTTATGACCTCTATGGGATCCTGGACACACTTACTTTGGCAGAGAGCAATGAAACTTGGTACAGTGATTCTCCACAGTATACCCAACATAAAATATTATTATGACCCCACCCTACAACAAACAGGAAGTCGGCCATTTTGGATTGAATTTGGGAGGTCAGGTATATTTGACAGCCTCTAACTTGCACATACTTTGCCCAATTAGGCTCAAAGCTGAAACACCTAATTACCCCCCGGCCCTGAACACATCTGACCAATATGATTGCAGTTACCTCTATAAGTGCAGTAATTGCACACAGCGTGAAACTGAGAAAATTGACTTTTAAGTTTTTCTACTGTCTATTCAAAGATACTTTGGCCAGATCAATGATTTTTTTCTTTATTTATTAGCTTTTGACAGTAGATATTTTATAGATACAAAACCCAAACTCTATACGGGATGTCCTCTAGATGGCGACAGAAAGAAACGCATAAAGTTACATAGTGCTGGTTTAACATATTTTGTTTGTTTTCAGTTTGTATAGAGTACTGAATATTGTTTGTGTATTGAGCGGATTGACTATAATGGAACATAGTGCTGCATATGCAAAAGACTTTTGTCCAAAATATACATGAGTTATAAATACAGTGTGACTTATGAAGTTGTTTTCAGAGCTGTTCTGTTTGTGAGCTTGTTTACAGTTGGTATTTACATCGCTTACTCCCAGTGTAGTCTACTTTCTTACATAATGATGAGGACTAAAACAAATAAGCTTTCAGCGGTTAGGGCAGATGTAGTTTGTATTGTTAAAAATATATTAACCATGTGATCTACAGGGCTATCTAGGGGTGCTGGGGGCTGCAACCTTCATTTATTATTTTATTTCTTTACATAAAGAAGGAAAGATTTCCAATGCCCCTAAGCCCATCAAGTCAACTTTAAAAACATAAATAACTAATGTCTGATCATTTTTGAGTAAAACATCAGTGACCTGTTTTTTGCCAATCGAGCTAAATAAATGCATTATTTATTTTTATGATGTCTTAGGATTAATGTCTAATTGCTAATGTCTCAGTAATTATTGCAGCTGCACGTAAAATATAAATTGTCTGAATGTTAGAAACTTCTCTGTCAGCATCAGTTCACCACAAATCCCTAAATCAAACTGTTGTTATGATGCCACAATAATATTGCTGGTTCCCTGCAGCACAGCTCGAGATGCGTGAATACTATAATGTAATCCATAACTCCAACACGGTACACTGTAACAAAATACATTCAGGCCTAATTATGATCTGTATTTTAAATATGTATTATTGGTTTATCTCTTGTTACCTCTGCATCTGAAAAAATCTGCAATTTGTTTGTGCACAAGAGTCTGGGTTTGAACACTGGACCTCTAGCACGCAAAGAGAAAATCAAACCTCCAGACCAAGGGTGTCCAAATTTGAAATTAATTACAAAAATGAATACTAAGAAGGGCCATTCTCTGAGGTGAAATAGTCCTCTTGTATCTGGTTTCTGGACATGTTCAGCAAGTTTTTCACCTAGCATCCCTCTATATTATAACCACACAGAGAAAATGGAAAGAGATCTTGTTTAACAGAGAATGCTTTCTTTTAGTTAAATGCTTTTTGAGTCAAATGCAGTAAAAATACTTTTGACAGGTAAGCCTGAAGGCCACAAAAATTGCTCTGTGGGCCGCATTTGACCCCCAGGCCATAGTTTGGACACCCCTGCTCTAGACCAACAGGCCACATCTCCCTCTGCAGTACTCCCAACTAAAAAAATGTCTCCATAGCTATGGTTATATGTACGCATTTGTTACCATTATTCTAAAGTCCAAATTCTACAGTGTTGGTTTAGTTAAATTACAATTAACAGATTAGCATTAAAAGAAAATGGAATAGAATAGGGGTCAAGATTTGTTTACAAACATAGCTCTGGATTTAACGCATATTAGGCCTTGACAGAATAAGTAATCATGTTCATAATTGTATTTCTAGTGAGCACGGTGCAGACCATCTGAGATACATTATTAGTGTCTCGGATACTCATCCATCAGCCGCTGACACCAAATATTAATTTCCTTTGGCAATTTTAATTAGTCATTTATATAGCTCTGATATTAGCATATTTCACTTTTATTAATTCACTCAGGTTCCTCTAATGTCAGCATATAAAATCTTGACAGGGGAGCCGTGTTTCAGTTGGGATTAAGCTGGATGGTAGTTAAAGGGATTTTATTAATGGTGTCAAGTGGTAAGTAATGCTCATTCAGCATTCGCCAGCTAAAGAAGGGCTTGTAGTATTAGATGTGGTAAGACAATAGATACTTGATAGATAGTTGTGTGGTTGTAACTGTTTACATATATGTTTAGGTCAGATATGCAGTCCAGCTTCACAATGAGACATCTTGCGGGCTTTGAAAAGAGAATAGTCCCATCTCAGAGGACTTGGAGGGCTCTAAACCTTAAAAGTGATGAGGCAGGAATATATGCTGAATTCTATATGTCAGCATCTTTCTCACAGACACTTGACAGACACTGACACAATGTGACAATGCAGGAGGCAGAGGACGGGATGTAATTTGGACTATATGGGCAACTTTACGTCTTCATGCTAAAAATATTTCAAGATAAAACCCATGCATTATTTATTTTTAATTTTTAAACATATTCCAACTTTTACTTTCAGAGGCAAAATAATTCTCACTCAATTTGTTTTTTTGTATATTTGAGTAATTCAACCTCTACTTCATCCCAATGGCAAATGATGCAGTACTTTCTCTTCAGTACAGATTTCATCCACATCTAAGCAGCACACATTGGACCTAACTTTCAAGGCATCTTTTATGTTTTTAGCTTACCTGCTTGGAGATGGAAGGATGTTGGATCACATCTCCGTGAAGTAAACACGTTAAAATGGCCGATCCCCCAATGTTTGTATTTCTTTGTCTTCTTACGGCGGACACAGAAACAGTTATGATTACCACATGAAACACCAGCACTCCGCCTGTTAAAAATGTAGTACATTTCAATGAATTTTTTCATGTCTTATTTTTGTGGCCCATCCCAAACAGTAGCATATGTGTCAGGAAAATACTTTGTGATTATCATCTGATGTTTTAAACATGGCTGCACACTGTAATAATCTTCCAGCATTTGCATTTTACTGTGGTGATAAGTAGGTTACCCTAGAATGGGAATACATCCTCTGCGGTGCACAATTGTTGCTAAATACTTAATGGTGCTGCCAGTATCTTCAAGGAGCACCTGTCCCGATGTTTTGTTAGTCTGATTATGTGTGAAAGAGCTGTAGGGGGAAAGGATTCAATGGGGAGCTTAGTGTTAAGTCAACTCTGTGTGAACATACTTTAGAAATGGCATATTTGTTTCTGCATGATAATGGGCCCACAAGTGTCTCCCAGACATTATCTCATTAGGTGTTAGCATTGTTGTATAAGGAATGCTATCTATTCAGTGAATGCATGCTGTTGAGAATTAATAATGCAAACACAGTTAATCCTTAACAGCGAGCAAGCTACTGTCATAAAGCCATAATGTAATGTTGCCAACATATATAATTGAATTCCATACATTTCTAGAGCCATAGAAAATAGAAATATTAATAGAAATCTAATATTGACTACTACAAAAACTCAGCACACAGATCAAAGATTTAGCAGGAAGAAATGTATGAAGTAGAAGTAGTTAATCTCTATCATGAATTAACATGATTTAAGATGAGGCAGTGCATTTATACATGTTCTTTTTCTGAGCGTCTCACGTGTTATGTAACTTGGCCACATTATAAGGAAGAACCTGTATCAAACAAATTGGTCCCAGTGTGGTCTTCCTCTGCCGTAGCCCGTTGGCTTCAAGGTTTAATGTTTTGTGCATTCAGAGATGGTTATCTGCAGACCTTGATTGTCACAACGGTTATATGTTACCCGTCTATCATTTCAAATGATCTATAAACTCACTGGATATTTCCAAAGTCACTCCAGCAGTTTTTTCTTGAACATTTCTGCAGGACTACATGTTCTGATTTACTGTCATGTGACTGGTTAATTAAGTATTTGTGTTAATTAATAGCTGACTCTATTAGTACCTAATAAAGTGGCTAGTGAGTGTATTTGTCAGATGTATTTCATCTAGACATACCTAGTGCATAGACGATGTTGAATTTTTTTATCAACTGAATGACTGGTTTCTACTGTTGCTAATGACAACGTTTGTGCTGAAAGAAGCCATAATGACATACACAGTCATCCAGTGGCCAAGATCTAGACCCCTATCAGTTTAATTACATGTCTGCCTTTGATAGTGACAGACCACTGTTGCCATAAATAAACCAATTAACACAGTAGTCATTGCTTCCAGAGTACCCCCTCCGTCTATTCAGAAGAAGAAATTTCTGGTTAGAGACAAAGCAATATATTGTCTGCTACGCTTCCCAGTGGTAATAATGAATTGCTGCGAAGATATTTTGTTGACTTTAACCGTGAAGCTGTGCAAATCTAATCACATAGAGACAATGGAAACAACGAAAAACAACGCAGCGGCAGAAATCTTCTAACTAGATTTTCATATTGTTCTTAAATACACAACTGCTTCAGATCAAGCAAATTGTCTTTGTTTAGTTCGTTTAAAGGGATCCACACAACTTGGCTTCTCTCCACTTTTTTGGTTGGATAATTTCCCCCGCAGAACTCCCTCCACAGTCGTAACATGGAGAAAGTTTGCACATAATTGTTGCTTCATCATAAAGGTACCTCAATGTTCCATGTCTCCGAAGTCTGCATCACTTTTACATCTTTTTATCCAAGCTTATATCATTTTGAATATTTGTAATACCCTTTGATAGTGTTAGTATTGTAAGTATAGACTAGTGTAACATGTATATTGTATTTGTAGAAAAGCCCAACCATGGACGGGAGATAGCGATTCACCCAGAACATCAGTTCCAAGCTTTTTTTTTTCCATTGTATTGAGACTATGTTTTTTTTGCATGGTCCCTGTCAAATAAATAAATGAATTGAAATTAGATTAAATGTGACAGCCTGTTAAAAAGTGAGATTTGTGACCTGACCCATGATTTCAAAGGACACTGTGCACTCATTCTTGCATGGAGTGTCTCTCCATCACCCCACAGGAACTCATTTACCCATCCCATTGACTAATTGAAGCTGTTTAATTACGGAAGAAAAGCTTGCATAGTGCCCCTTTAAATGAGCAAAAATACCATTGTTTGAGACGCAAAAGAGATCAAAAAATCATTTGCAGGTGCAGAGAGCGATGAAAAATGGAGAGCTGCAACAGTGAAACGCAGCGTGGCTCTTACCTGTCATTCTCCCTGTGTGAAGGGTGTGGGAGTTCGCCTTCCCCGTCGAGCTCTTGTCTATTTTCAGTGATACGGTTTCCAAGCCAGCAATCACATAATTAAGGCCCTTCATCATATTTATTCATCCTCAAAAGGTTTCTGACAACCCCACCCCACCCCCATTGCTAAACCTTGTTCAAACATGAATACCCACCATGGCAGTATCAGGATAATTTGATGCATTTTGTCTATACAGCTTGATCTGTCTTTATGAAAAACTCACTCAAACTATATATTGACAGGCAAGAAATCATACATACATTTCTTTTCTCGGGTTGAGCAATATATCAAGTCGCATATGCATGACAGGACCGTCCCATTCGCCTCTATTTCTCTGTAAAAGCCTCAGCTGGCTTGAAATGGCTTCAGGACAAGATCTGATTATTAATGTATAAAGCTAGAATCATGGCACCTTTTATTAAAAGTTTGTAAGTGACTTTATAAGTTGTGTGTGGTTAAGAGCTATCATTGATTATTTAGACATTAAGAAGCCCAAGCTTTCCCAACTTCACTCCACACCGTTGTATAGTGTCCATCTCCGGCATGAAATATTGAACTAAATCTGATAGAGACCGCGCTCAGCTCCTGCAACAAGCGGCTAAAATGTGTGCATCTTTTATTTCCAGGTGAGAAAGAGATGTTGTGAGGATGTCTTGAAGAAGAAATGAGGGCGTTTTAGCAGCATTGTGCAGACTGTTAGAGGGCCAAACAGGTCTGAAAGGTGCACATTTCCAGATGCTTTTAAGACTCCATCATCCTTTCAGGTTTTTGAGTGTTTCCACGGCAATGTTGTACTGTAAAGTAAAAGTAAAAACACCCCATATTTCCTCATTATCTAAAAAAAGTCCCATAGTTCTTCATTATCTAAAAACGTCCCATATTTCCTCATTTTCGAGCAGGTTTGTTTTGTAAACCATTGAATCAGTGATGTACATTCATGTAATTTACATAATTAATCCCTCAGGAGAAACTGAGTAGTTCAAATTGATTGATTCAAAGTTTATCTACCTAGACCGATTGATTGTACAGTCTTAGTGATGAGGAGAAGCTCACTAGACATCCACTATATGTACTCAGTTGCCAATACAGAACGTTCAGTGCTAGGTCCTGTTTTGCCTGTTGCTCCACTATACTTCAACCAATGAGTCTTACCTAATAATGCACTTTGAACCATCTACAGTATGTCTGTTATATTTTCAAGTCAAATACAGTGGAGTGATCAGACATGCATAAGAAAGTCCTTTTGGATTCTACCATACCATAGCGAAACATTCATATGACTAGTGATTTTTTTGCAGAGGATGCCCTGACACAACCCTTTCTATTTATCCAGGCTTGGGAGTGTAACAATTTGTCCCAATTGTTTTTATTTGGTCCATATAAAAACAGCTCTGCTTGTGTATAAGTCTCTCCATGGCTTAGCACCTAAGTACCTCTCTGACATGTTGGTCCCATATGAACCATCTCGGACCCTGAGAAAATCAGGCACAGGCCTTCTGCTGGTGCCCAAAGTCAGGACTAAACACGGTGAAGCGGCGTTTCAGTTTTATGGAGCTAGGGTCTGGAATAGTCTCCCTGAAGATGTTAGACTGGCCTCTA
>JAVQKC010006957.1:0-10661 GCA_036025475.1 Philypnodon macrostomus
CTGTGACAACAGTGGCACATATTATTCAGAGGTTTAAGATCCACAGGACTGTAGCCAACCTCCCTGGATGTGGCCGCAAGAGGAAAATTGATGATAAATTGAAGAGACGGATAGTTTGAATGGTATCCAAAGAGCACAACAACCTCCAAAGAAATTAAAGGTGAACTCCAAGGCCAGGGTACATCAGTTGTTTGACATTCAAACATTCATCATTGTTTGAGCTAAAGTGGACTTCGTGGGAGACGACCAAGGAAGACACCACTGTTGAAAGCATATCATAAAAAAGCGAGACTGGAATTTGTGAAAATGCATATTGACAAGCCACAAAGCTTCTGGATGAATGTCCTTTGGACAGATGATACAAAACTGGAGCTTTTTGGTAAGACACATAGACACAAAAATGAAGCATATCAAGAAAAGAACACTGTCCCTACTGTGAAACATAGAGGAGGCTCCATTATGTTCTGGGGCTGCTTTGTTGCATTTGGCACAGGATGTCTTGAATCTGTGCAAGGTACAATGACATCTCAAGACTATCAAAGCATTCTGGAGAGAAATGTGCTACCTAGTGTTAGAAAGCTTGGTCTCAGTCGCAGGTTATAAGTCTTCCAACAGGATAACGACGTAAAACACACAGCCAAAAACACACAGCCAAAAACACCCAACAATGGCTTAGAGCAAAACATTGGACTATTCTGGCCTTCTATGAGCCCAGATCTAAATCTGTGGAAGGAGCTGAAACATGCCATCTGGAGAAGACACTTCAAATCTGAGACAACTGGAGCAGTTTGCTCACAAGGAGTGGGCCAAAATTTACCTTGTTATCTCATTGACAGTTACAGAAATTGTTTGATTGCAATGATTGCCTCAAAAGGTTGTGCCACAAAATATTAAGTTATGGGTCCCATCATTTTTGTCCAGGCCTGTTTCATTAGTTTGTTTTTCTAAATAATTCTGTTGAACGACAATTCAAAAGTAAATGCTTTTTATTTATCGTTACCTTTGTAAATTTCAAATGATTTCAGTGACCATTGTGGGGTTTTCTTTCATTAACAGAGGGGTACCAACAATTTTGTCCACGTGTGTATATATTGGGGTGTATTTCACATTTTTGTAAATATTTTATTATAACTTTTCATGGGACAACACACACACATGCCACTTTGATACAATGTAAAGTAGTGAGAGTATAGCTTGTATAATGCGTAAATTTGCTATCCCCTCAAAATAACTCACAGCCATTAATGTCTAAAACGCTGGCAACAAGAGTACACATTATGTAAAAAGATTTGTTTAAAAATGGTCATGTTTATTATATCGACGTTGGTCCGCGTCCGCAGATCCTATGTGGGAACGCGATAACATATAACATAAAAGAATGTGGAGGAGACGAGTATAAGAAGCCTGACACACGTTAAGTGTGGAGAAAAAAGGCACAGCACATTAGCACATTAGCATCAAAACCTAATCCCAACTGTGAAATCGGGTGGAGGGGATATCATGTTTTGGGGCTAATGCCTCAGGGCCTGGACGGACTGCTGTCATCAGCAAAAAAGTTAACAACAAACAAAGCATAGAAGTAATTTAACAACAGAATGACTTCAACAGAAGAAAATACGGTTTCTGGAGCAGCCCAGTCAGAGTCCTGACCTCAGGATAATGATTCACACCAGACATCCCAAGGATATTGCTGCACTGAAACAGTTTTGTAAAGAGGAATGGTCCAAAATTCCTTCTGACCGTTGTGCAAGTCTGATCTGCAACTACAGGGAACATTTAGTTGAGGTTATTGCTGCCAAAGGATGGTCAACCAGTTATTATATCGGCGAAACAACGATATTGTGGAATCACGTCTACGGATCAGTTTCAACATTTGCACACAGGTACATACCATGAATACGGGCCAAAACTGTGAACGCAGTCAAATAGACCCTTCAAATGTTTGTCATGGTTTGGGGGAGGGGCCTTCTAATTGCTCATTAAAAATATAAAACTCCTTAAAAATCACACAATGTCTGATTAAGGTGTCAGTTGGTGTCAGTTGTAGCAGACGTATGGGGCCATTTAGCCAATATACTCCTTGCTGTCAGGGACGACAGCATAGGCCTAGTTTTCTGTGGCTTCCTCTAAAGGATCACACATGAGTGAAAGAAGAATCCAGTGGTCACCTGTAAAGCTCCTGTGAATTGTATGAGGTGTGGCCACAGAAAATATTAAAACTTTACCAATTTCAAACCCATTTTTTTTTTTACATAGGATGTATTCACGTTTGTGTCAGTGTTTTAGACATTAGTGGCTGTGTGTCGAGTTATTTTGATACTATACACAGAGTTATACACTGACTAATTCGCATTTTATGAAAGTGTCATATCTTCAGTGTTGTCCCATGAAAAAATATAATAAAATGTTTACAAAAATGTGAGGGGTGTACTCGTTCAATTAAAATGTGCATGATCAGATTTATAGTCACAGATCAAGAAAGATTAACAAACAAATGTTTATATAATATGGGGGAAAATGTTTATTCTTACAGAAATTTCCTGAGCCCAGCGTTTCAGACTGTCCTCCCAGCCACATCTCTAATGGCCTCCATATTTTTGATGCTGGTCACATGGTTCCTCTGGTTTCTGCCTGATATCCTTTTTTGATTACTCATTCCTGTATCTTCTTCTGCTTATTCCTCTAATCATCCAGGTTGTAGGTGGTTGGAGCCTATCCTAGATAGTGGGGGTATACCAGTGGTCCGTTAATTGCATGGCTAATATTTTGTGTTTTCAGTTTGTTTTTTTAAGCCAGTAACACATTGCGTGACTTGAATTGCCCAAGACCAACCACCAGAAGACCAACCACCAGCCACAAATTTTTGGAGGTTTTCTTTATGTGATGGTCTCCTTATTATTTTGGCGAAACAACGATATTATGGTTGCACGTTAGTGCGCCTCCACAGATCCTAGCTTTGAACGCGATAAATCAAATCCATCCATCCATCTTCTTCCGCTTATCCGGGGCCGGGCCGCGGAGGCAGCAGTCTAAGCAAGGACTCCCAGACTTCCCTCTCCCCAGACACTTCCTCCAGCTCCTCCGGAGGAATCCCAAGGCGGTCCCAGGCCAGCCGAGAGACATAGTCCCTCCAGCGTGTCCTGGGTCTTCCCCGGGGCCTCCTTCCGGTGGGACCTGCCTGCGTCCAGGGGGCATCCGAAACAGATGCCCAAGCCACCTCAGCTGACTCCTCTCGATGTGGTAGCCAATAATGCTAGTTACTAATGCCATTCTACCAATGCAAGATCCAGCTTGTTTTCTTTTGCCTTTCTTTAAAAGGTCACATAATTCCACACTGATCAACTGGTTAGTTCAGAGCGCTGAATGAATCAAGCCTACACACAACCTACTAGTTTGATTATATGAAATGTAAAATGGTGTCGGTGTGGGCTGATAAAACGTAGATTTTCCTCAACACCATAGGTGTAACTGGAAATGTCACTGAAGTAGGTGGATGTTAGCTGACCTTTTATACTAAGAGACATTCACAGCATTTGAATTGAGAGCTTATCTGACATAAACATTGGTAAAATCATTTTTCCTATTAGAGCCTTGAATGAAAATGTGCTGTCAAAAAGTCACATTTGAGTCATGATTTCCTAGTCCTGCCTTGGCCTTGTGTTAGTCATCATTTAGTGTTAAGTTCTGATGCAATTTTACCTATCTCTAACTAACTCTTTCTGTCTAATTGTACTTCTATATTGCATATAATATTAATATTGCAATAGTTAACATGGTTCATCATATCGTGCAGCTCTGAACAAAATCATTGTAGTGTACAAGAACAAATATGTCATTCAATAAAAACCTGAACTTACCTGGAATATAAAATGTGGCTTTGTGATCAGTGAAAACACAGGTGTAGTTGTTTTGAGCCGACGAAGATACGTTTATCTGGCTGGTGACTTGAATGAGCTGGTCTGCTGTAGTTACAATAGCTGTTTCTGGTTTGAGTTCATTATTCTGTCCGTCACGCCATGACACTTCTGACTCGGGGTATCCCTCGGACTGGCACTTCAGACGCACCTCTCCACTATCTGGAAATTCCTCAATGTTTTTGTGAATGTTTTTAAAAGGAGCTGTGTAAAAAAACAAAAGCGTAGAGTTCAGTAAATAGAATCATTGATGTTTTTTTATATATATATACCGTAATGTTATACAGTGTTACAAATTAGAGAAGCTGGGGATATTTTTAAATTGTGTCATATAGTTGGTTTCATTTTCAGTATGGCTGTGCCCGAAAATGACTGAATCATACTATGTTGAAAATCAAGGATGCATTTTGTGAGACTAGAAACTGTACAGAGTGACATATCGTTCTCTGTTAATGTGTAAATTGGGAATATGGTCCGGGAAGTTATGGCATATGTGGTTAATTTACGTTAAACCAATTGAAATAGAAGAGAAGGGGAAAACCATAAAGAGTTCAATTCTGATGAGCACTTTTTCTCAAATCATACAATACAATACAATACTATACAGTAAATGCATCGATGCTGCCACCAATGTGAACAAATAATATAACTGTCTTGCATTAAAGGGTTACTTACCAAATACAGACAGTGTTATGGGTTTGAAATCTGCTCCAGCCTGTGTTTGCACAAAACACTGATATGTTCCACTGTCAGAGATTCTGAGCTTGGAGATCTACGACGAGACAAGACTGAATAATAATTTGAATCAAACTCATTTCAAAGAGGGAAGCACTAGCTAGTCCAATGGTGTATTTACTGGTAGCATCTGCTTGGAAAGTAGCTTGTAGTCATTGATGAAACTGATACATGCATGTACTATGTTACCCTAGAGAACTACACAAATGATGTCAGTGCCAGTAATTACCTGCAGTTTTGCCCAGCCTTTCTGCAGCTCGTTAGTGAGAAGTCTCGCTCTGCCCTGAAAGTCTTGGTGTTGTGAACTCAACTTTTCTAATCCATTATCCATGCGGTACACCTCCCGAACAGGAGCACCGGGTGAGATCCAGTGCCATGTGACTGTGGGGGTCAGACTGGCAGGTGGCAGTGGTTGAAAACTGCACCCCATCACAACGTCTCCTCCAAACTCCGACTTGTATGTGCTTTTATCAACCTCGACGGTAAATAAACCTGCTGAAGAAATACATTCAATGTATACCATTGTTGCTGTGTAGTACTTTAGCCCCAGTCTACCTTAAAAGCATTTCAAGAGTATTCATGAGGATTCAAGATGGCATTTTTACAACTGCATGTTATGACATTATACTGTACATACTTTATTATACACTAACTGGCCACTTTATTAGGTAGACCAATTTAGTTACTGTATGCAGTTTGGTTATTGGGAAATGAATGATGACTTTCACATACAGCCATGTCTCGGTCTACAGAGGACAGACTCTATGACCTCTACGGGTGTATTGGGTATGAAGTCTACCTAATAAAGTGGCCAGTGAGGATCTTTTCTGACTGATAATTCCTGTGTTTTTGAGCCAGATGTGCCTAGTTATGAATTTACCACAAGCCAAATGAAATATAACTTCATATTGTACACACCTGAAACACATATTGGGAAGATAATTGATAGCAGTATGGGCCAGTCCATTGAGACCTGCAAGAACAAGCCACAGATGAGCACAAAAAGGCTGTGAGTAAATCGTATCACAAGCATTAGTCAGCTATTTGACAATGATACACACACTATTCAGAATTTCACTTCCCTATAGGGTTATGTGGTATCAGAATACTATCCTTGGCTTCAGCACTAGTGCCCAGTTTTAAGTCTATATGTTTATGTATGTATCTTTCTCTGTTGTCTGACTCTTCAGTGTTTAGCGTATATAGATGTCGACTATAAGAGTGAATCATTTAGAAAAGTTCAAGTGTTTACAGCTGTTTTGGACCTGCTTTCAATTCAAACCACACTGCTGAGACTCCCAAGGCCATCCTTAAGTTCATCACAATACAAGTCAATTCAATTTAACCAGCTTCAACCAAACTCAGTAAAGAAATCTTGCCATTCTGTACATATGCAAGTCTTCTCTAATGTATCATCTTAACAGAAAACACTGAATAAAGGCTATTAATGGCAATAATCAGTAGTAAACAATGCCCTGTTACCTTGTGGTGGGTATAGCTCCGTTAGAGGTTTCCTTGACGGTGTCCAGCTGTGAATGATGTACAGAAGCCAACTCCTCATTTTTAAGTGTCTGCTCGTGTGGTTTTTGAACACTAGGGGGTGGTGTTGACAGTTACCAAAAAGAAATACGGAAGAGAGACGAGCGCATGGTTTACTGGAAGGAAAGTGAATCAATATCACAAGTTACCGTCGAGTCATAAAACTATTGTAGACGGCCGGTAATGTATTTCAATCTTTGTTTGTAGGGTTTATTTATTAACAACGTAAGAGCATTCAGTAAAAAAAACGTAAAAGCTTAACCTACAGCGTGCTCTGTGCAGCCTGGTATAAACCGTGAATTGATTTCTAATTTCTGATGGATATGTCTAGCTATAAACAGGAAACATATAATCTGCCTCAACTCTGGTATAATTAGCAACATTATTAGGCTATAGACAACAGTGAAAGTTAAAAATATTCAGGGCACGAGGCTATATATAAGGGAACTGAATTCAAAATAGACTATAAATAAAAAGTCTTATTGATTAATTTGATCACAATGACATGTCCCAACTAATAATACAACTAACATACCATAGCTTTTAACAAATCCGTGACAAAATTTGCAAAATGACAAATATTGAGCATCTGAAATAGGCCTAGTGTGTATAAGCTTATCAAGCAGTAAAAAAACCCAGCTTTAACAGAACTGATCTTTATCAAGGGGACAGTACAGAGATGATCAGGTTTGATGCTGGGAAAGTCATCATTTGAGGTGTGGATCTCCAAATATAGTAGTTAAGAAAACCCTGGAGTTCAGAATGAAGTCAGCGCTCACCATGTCCATTCATCCTCCACTGAAACTGTGCATTTCCAAGGAATGATTTGCCTATATGGAAACTCCATGGAAAATCTAGCCTACATGCTTGAACATGGCTCGTGCCACGGGCCTCTACACTTATGATTTACTTCCTGGATGTCAATGCGGTGGTAATTAATAGTTTGGATATTTTGGAAAAACCACTCAGCAATGTTTGATATCGAAATTACCTGCAGTATTGAAGTAAAACACACCCACAAACATATCTTGCAGTATTCAGATGAGACCCAACTAAAAAACAGATTGAAATATGCTATAATGTTTCACACCAAGCACAAACTCTTAACATAAATCCTCCAGCTAGGTAAATCCTGACCAAGGTCCTGGCTCAAGAGCTGGAGATGGGTCCCTGGACACTGCACTGTGGCTGGCCACTGCTCCGGACAGCAGAGGACACATCTCTACAGACAATAAAGAGTAATAACCTTAAAGATGTAGTCTGGGGGAAAAAGCAGTTTTTTCTTTCCTTATTTTTGGAATTTTACAGACTACATTTAATGAATTAATTTGACCATAATTACCATTGTATTACATTTTATTACATTCTGCATTCTTTTATCAAATACTCTAATTTAATGTATAATGTAATGTGTATATATTGTTGAAAATGACTTTCTTTCAGTTCTGTTTGATCTATGTTATGTGTTTTATGGTGAGTGTCAATCATCCAAATTATATACAAATCATAGTTTAATTTGTGTAAAAGTTATTACCACAATGACCAGAAGAGGGAGCCATTAACCAATTAACCACGCCACCAAATTGATTTTATATCTTAAATGGCGGTAACGAATGTGTGAATGTATATTGCATGCGTCTAGGAAAAGTTTAAAAATAATTGTTTACAGACAACAATAACAACAAATAAAACAATAAACAATGATTTAACAAATGAAAGCTTTCAAAAATGTCATTCCAAATATTTTTCACAACATTAAGTTATATCTAGATAGGCCATAAAGCTATAGGCCTACAGAAAGTTATATCTAGATAACATATAGAAGTGGGCAAAAGTACTTTTACTAGAATTCTACATTTCTACTCAAGTAAGAGCACTTTCACTTCAAAATAACATTTCTCCAGTAAAAAGTTTGGTGCATTTAAACCACCCTTACAACCACTCACAAAGTACTCAAGTAAATGTAACCACCTTTGACTAAAGCATACAATTAATCAGCCACCAGTGAGCAGTAGCATAAATGCCACTTGTAAAACAAATATTGGCGATTTATTCCTTTAAAATTGCGA
Source organism: Philypnodon macrostomus (assembly GCA_036025475.1). Taxonomy (NCBI): domain Eukaryota; kingdom Metazoa; phylum Chordata; class Actinopteri; order Gobiiformes; family Eleotridae; genus Philypnodon; species Philypnodon macrostomus. The sequence continues at coordinate 8,258 of JAVQKC010006957.1, forward strand.
GAAATAACTGATTGACGTACTGTAGTTGCGGGTGCTTAAACGTAAATAAAAGATAGGTGGCAGTATGAAGTGTTTAAGTTGGTTTAAGTCCGCCACAGAAGATACGAATAAGACAAAGACATGTTGGTTTGGAGCCGTCCTTGATTCACCCCGGCTTTTAACTCTGTTTTAGTAAAACATCTTCCGTGTTTATTGTCACCTGCGTAACGTCGGTATGTAGCTAATCTATTTGTCTTTGCTAGCGCCACGATTATCCACAAAATGAGGCTCCAATTGTTATAACGCCACTAGACCAGTGTAGACGAGTATTTAACAACACTGACTGCACTTGGAGTTAGACTTAAATTACTTCACGCTAGATTTGTGACTTATTGATTGATTTTCTTTTTGTGTCTGTCTTTTGGTCAACAGCAGCATTAAAACATAATGGGGTTTCTGCTCTCTAAATCCATGGAGGCGAACCTTCAAAAGCAGCAGGAGTTCATGCTCCATAACGCCAGATTACAGGTGAGTGAGACATGAACAAACTGTAGACGTCGTTTTATAGTGTAGACAGATTACAGGTGAGTGAGACATGAACAAACTGTAGGCTTTTAGTATACAATACTACACTATAGACGTTGTTTTATACAGTGTAGATGTTGTTTTATACAACGTAGACATTGTTTTATACAGTGTAGACGTTGTTTTATTTATTTATTGTTTTATTTATTTTTTGTATTATTTATTTTATTATTTTTTTAATAGTATTTATTGTTGTATTTTATTTTTTATTGTTGTATTTTTTATTTATTTATTGTATTATTTATTGTTTTATTATTTATTGTATTTATTGTTTTATTTATTCATCATATTTTTAGTTTTATTACATTTTTTATTGTTTATTGTTTTATTATTTATTGTATTACTGTTGACTGTTCTCTAAAATGGATGCCTTCAGGGCTGTTCAGACACATCTCAGATTTACGTGTGTAATTTTAGGTACTAAAGGCTTTATTGTTTTTTCACAGAAATAATATTGTTGTGTTTTCTCATATGTTTTTGGGGCCACTTAATAATGATGTATCTGAGCCTGTAGCTGTGAGCAGCAGCTGGGATGTGTGTCTGCCATAACTCCAATTACATGTTTTGTTTCTAACATCCTCCCTGGTCCCAGCTGTGAATACACCACACTGAGTCAGTCTACTACAGATAAAGAGTTTGTGTTTCATATCCGTGTCGTTCATATTTCAGGTGGATTGTGGGAGGATTTGGGCCAATTATGTGATTGTTTGCTTCTTTCATTCATCATCTGGTTAGATTTAGTTGAGTTTAACTGTACACAGATAACCAGGTTGAATGTCTGAGAATCTCATTATGTATGACACGACCACATCAACTGATTCAATTACCTTTTAAAGACCTCCGAGGCTCCATTGCATTAAGATGTCACAGACATCACTTGTTAATGACGCCCAACATTACAGGCCTTCATCTTCACCACAGGCCATTGTGTTTAAATAGGACCCATCTCATATCCATATAAGTGATATTCCCACATGACACTTAAGCATGAATGGGTGAGACCAAGCTTCTAAAAATTGAGTCATGCTTTTTATTTTACATTGAAAAGTTTGTTTAACTGAATGAGTAATTCTCTGTGGGTACATCCACAGTCTGCTTGTCTTTTGGTCTGTGATAATCATACTTGGACACACTTGCACATTGGACGTCAGTCAATAGAGTTTATTTGGTTTAAGGCCTCTTCTTCATGTGTTATAAACTGGTTCCGAAAACATGCAACGGCAGCTCAATAAACTGCCATCTCACAACCGTTCACGGCAGGTTGGCACTAAATTCCAATCAAATTGTGGGTTTTTATTTTTTAGTTTTGCAGTCGTAATGTTTGCAGTGTTTCCCACAAAAAAAACATTATCAGTTAAGGTGGTAGCCAAGTGCTAGTTCTTTTACACTGTGACATAATTAATGCATATACATATTAATGCCATATATTTATACACAGAATATGCTGCTACTAAATACCACAACAGGTTAATTTGACAAAAACATTGCATTATGAACCATTAAAATGTGGGATTTAGAGGAAGAAATAAATGCATGTATTACTTAATGACACCGAGGTGAATGGTTGTCGCCGTAGCTGCTTATACCCAGGTGATCATCTTAACTACCAAGTGCTGGGGCATACGCAGCGTTGTATTTCTAGATGAGAAATATATCTTTAAGCGTCTCTTTCAACAAGGAAGAGTCTTCATTTAAGAGAACAGAGATTTTGGTTGAACCTGAAGCCTGACATTGGTGCTCATTTATTTCATTTAGATTTACGAGAGAAATACTTACTACATTGCTTTGCTAAATGGGAAAGTCGTCCAGTGAGCTCGTCAAATCAAACCGACAGGATCTC
>JAVQKC010006986.1:0-60492 GCA_036025475.1 Philypnodon macrostomus
CTTATTTGGACTAAGTCTTTTCCACGGTTAGGCCTTAAATTATTCCTTGTATTTAGTTAGGGTGCACCCCTCCTCTCTCGAGGATTGGAATGTTGTACTCAGTGTACTGAGTGAATGCAGTGGGGCTATGTAGTTGTTAACTATAGGCCGGTATAGGAAGAAGATGACATCATATCTGCGTATGACCAACCAATGGGAGAAGACTCGGAGTTTGATAAAATCAGTCCTTACTTTAGATCAGGAGGTCACTCTCAGAACGGTTTCTGAGTGTGGCTTCCCTGATCATAATACATTTCCGTGTGTAATATCTCTGAATTTGTAATAAATGCACTTTGACGTGAACTGGCCCGAATCCTGGTGGTCTTTACCATTCAGTCTTCACCATCTGAACTTGGGCAAGTAAGAGTTACATCTCAGAGACGGCAGAATATTACAACTCTTACACAACTGAGCTAAATTAAAATCAAATATGCCAAATGTGCACTTCAAGTTTCAAGTCCCCCCCTCCTTTTTTATAATTGAAATCTAACTGCAGACCGTTTTGTTGATACAGGCTCCACAAATCAAATCTCAAACATTATAAAGTTTTACACACACATTTTGAAAATGTAAGGACCTAAATTCCAGCAATGGACTCACCTCTAGGTGTGCTAGAGTTGGGTCTGCTCCCTGATTTTCCTTCTCGTTCAACAGTATCTCCCTGCTCATGGACGTCCTCTATCATATGCAGCCTGCGTTTAACTTTGGAGCCCCCGCCATGACCTTCAGAGCCACTCTCTGGAGTCAGGTGTTTCTTCTCTCTGCTCCTTTGAGAGCTGGACCCTTCATGGAGCCATAGTTCAGAAGGTGTATCCACATCGTAGGATTGATTTAGGGACGGTGAGCGTGAGCTGTAAGCTAGATCTGAATAATTTTTCTGTGTCGCTGGATAATTACTTGTGTTTGACAATACAGAGACATTGTGCTGGGCCGTGTCTTCAGGGAGACACGTCCGAAATACATCAGGAATACGCAGCCGCTGTGCCGTAGAAAGGATACACTTAGCTGACAGTTGCCTTCTCATATTTTGTACATTTTTATGGCTTGTGACTGTGTGCTCCTTTCCTCTTGTAGTCACGGTTTTAACTATCCCTTTCTCTCTTAGGTGAAATGCCTCCGTGTCCGAAGTGTTTTCATTAATTCCGCCTGGTGATAGGCTCTTGTTTAAATCTCCGTTCACAGCATTGCAATCTTCGCCTGACCAACAAATAGAAAAATCATTTTGGCTTAGCTGCGTTTGCTGACTCTCATTTTGGCTGCAACTTTTGTCGACTTCTGTCAGCGTGTTCTCCAGATCCGAGATCAGCACTTTGAGGCCAGACAGGTTAAACTCCAGTTGATCTATGTGCTGCGAACTCTTGGCTAACACAGTTGTTACATCACTTTCCACAACAGCGCTCAGAGAGGAAGTAGCTGCCATTCTGCTGTTGCCTTCTTCAACCTTGTGGTCTTTATTCGTGGACGTATTGATCAGAGCCTGCCTTTGAGAGATTTTATCAAAAGGTGGTTCGGCAGAAGGGCTTTTTACCTTGCAGTGAATAGGACTCCGGCAGAAGTTTGGTGCAGGGATGGTGTAATACTTCCTGATTTCTGAAGGGGAGATGTTGGCACTTTTATTCAAGTTTTCTATCCATATTGGCACTGACTGGGAAAAATCTTCAGGCCCTTTTGCATTTACCCAATTATTTATCTTAGTGGATTGATCTATTGCACTATTAAAAACTATGTCTTGAGCTTTGCTTTCATTTGTTAACTGTGACTGGATATTGCCACTAAAGCTCTTCCTATCACTTTCATAGGATCTCTTTAGTGACTGATCCACTTGACGGCCAGTATCACACTTCTCCTGACTTGTACTTAGCTGTGATGCCCCTTTGGTGTACCACTCGTCATTCTCCTTATCAGATAGACTGTGCTCCTCTGACTTTGGCTGATCTTGAGCTCTGTCCTGAATTTTTGAGTTTTTGGCTTGGCTGTGGAGCATGCGCTGACGCCTGCGATACTCCTGAGATTTTTTCAGTAAGGCCTGGAGACTCATTCGATAAGGCTCCTCAAGTGGTTTTGCGTCCTCTTCGTCCACTTGCATTGTTTCACTGGGTTGATAATGTATTTCTGTCAGCCACTGTGATGTCTGTGCCTCCTTTGGTCTATCTGTAAGGTCACATTTTATCTCAACTTCTTGATCATTATCCATCTGATTTGCTAAAGATGCATTTCCTTTACATTCTTTTTGCACTGATTCTTCACAAGATCCTTCAGCTGAAAAAGGATCTACAAAAGATGTGCTTTCTGAGTTGCCTGCTTTTAGATTATCACCAAAAGACGACTCCTGTCCACTTTTCTCCAATTCTTCACCGTCTACTGGAGGGTAGTTTATTATATCTGGCATCATTATGACTGTATTTGATGTGTTATAAATGAAAAAGCCTTCTGTACAATCTATTACTTTGTCTGAATTAAAAAGGCCCTCTTTTTTACTTACTGTGTCAATTTCTGTGCCATTTAGAGAGTTTTCAGCATTCACACAGCTCACATAACCTGAAGATAATGATTGGTGGCTATACTCATTTGGGGAACTCTGTGATCTCAGATAGCGGGCTTGTTGGTTGATCAGGCTTCTTTCACAGTAACTTGTTGGAGGTGATACGTGAGATGCCAACAAGGCACCGCATGTGGTTGAGGTCAATGGGGGGAGACTTCTGCTATCACTGTCATTTGCTGTAAAAGGTGGGGAGGGACAATTCTTTGAAAGACTGCAATCTGACACGGATCCACTGGAAGATGCTTTAGTGTAAACATCAGATTCTTGGAGAAGTTCTTCCAGCGTTGGTGTTTTTCTAAGCTGTAAGCAAAATTAGGAAAGCACAGTCTATTCACAACGCTGTATTTGAATAACTGAATACTTTTGTGTAAGCTGAAGCATAGTAACGTACACAAAACTGCTGTGAACTTACCCGAACACTATGTAAAATAGTTTGGACATAGGCGAGTCTCGGATTATCCTTTGAGTTCCTGTTTTCAGCATATTTTTGTGCAGCATCTCTGTGTCTGCCCATCTCCTCTCTCTGTGGTCCTGAGAGCTGTTATCAGCACACAACACACAGTACAAGCTTGATTTGCACAACTAGCTACATTTACCATTTACACAATATATTTCAAACACATTAGTTACAGATTATTCAAACGATCTAGTCCAAAATAGGTCTAAATCGTTTTTTTGTTTTAAAAAAGAGGGTCTACCAGTGGAGGAAGGATAGGTCGTCCATAGAAGCAGATTAAAGAATTTGGACATTTGGGTTGGTTCTTGTCCGCATCTTCAGTCGTTTTCAGCTGAGACAGACGGGACTTCACAAAACTGCCGTAGTCCTCCATGAAACTACATCCAGAATTATTTAAAGCAATGCCGTATTGTAGTTTTATGTGGCAAAGTTTTCTGCTCAGCTAACGTTAGCTGTCAACAAGCTAGCTAACTGGCTAGCTTAACGTTACATACGCTTCATCTCTCGTCCGCTGTTCATTAAGACCTATAGACAATAACATGCTCTAAAATGCAAACAAGTAATAAAAAAAAAGTCTGTAAATTGCAGCAAGTACAATCAAATATCAAGAGCGCTGTCTCCCTATGGACCAATGTTTACATTTTACCCGCCTCTCTTCCCTCAACAACCGACAGTTCACAGCCCGGCGAGGTGCACACAAAACCCGGAATGGATTCTTCAAACAGGGGCCACAGAGCTATGACCCCAAAAAGTACAGCAGTATGTATCATGTATAATGCAAAATGCAATAGTATCAACTACTACAGATATGGGACTTCAGAAAGGTTTGTTAAAGCTTTTTAGTAATTTATAAAATGTTAATTTGTGTTGTGCTGTGCGTTATTTCAGAATGGAAAATACTGCCACCTACAGACCAGATCTGACAGCATATGTAGGCTATCATATAGCCTAATAATTTTTGTATATATACTTGTTAATAACATGTTTTTGCTTTATTTAATTTTTTATAGAAATCATAACTACAAGGTTAAATGTGTTTTTGTGCCTTTTAATGGCAAAATCCGGGTACTGCTTGCATTGTATCGTTGTATGTTTGGTAAGCTAATGTCTTGCTAATTAACGTGAAAATAAATAACTACCGGTATATTCTTATTTCCAGCAAATGCATCAGATGAAGATACACTTTATGACATGGCCTCAAAATAATCAAGGTAAAACACAAAGCCAACTCACAAACAAATGTTTTAATGTTTATTAATCATATTCAAAATAAAGGAAGCTGTTTATTAACAAACATACAGTATATACATCAATAAATTAAGATGCATAAGACCCATAATGAAACAATTTTATGATTATCAATACCTTATCGTCACCACGTATCTACAAATTGAAAAGAAAGTACAATAATTTAGTTGATAAATACTTACAAAGACTGTCACATTTTAGGTATTTTCCATAGAAAGTACTGTTGAAGAATAATTTATTACACTCCATACAGAAATATTACAAAACACAGACTTTCCTATTACAAGGGCATTTCTGAATAGGCTAAAGCCATATTCACACAAACTCAGTACTAGTCAATAGTTTCACACTGACCACTATATCCTCTATAAACACAAAGATAACCAAGGGTTGCACACAAAGGACATGGTGTGTAACGAATTGTAATGTTAGATTTAGAAGTAATTTATTATGCCTACTGTAGATGGGGAACATCAGATGATGGCTGGGAACAGGATGCAAAACAAACAGTAAATTTATTGAAAGATCAAAAGAATCCTTGGTTCATTTGCTTGGATCGATCAGCTCTGGCGGTGGGTGAAAGGGCTTTTAGGGATGGCGTGATACACCAGTCAAGCAAACAACATAGTGATCACTCTCTGATTGGCTGAGCAGCAGGATAAGAAGTTAATGATTTGCATTTTGTATCATCAGATGTTTTTGAAGAAGGGCTTGGCCGCATGCTGAGTTAAGTTGCAAAACACTTTGTGGATTAAGTGAAGTGGGAAATGGTTAAGAGTTTTAAAAAACCCTTTCTGCAACTATCAAATATGTATGAGTGCGGTCCAGGAGTGGTTTCATGGGTTTGTGATGAAACGACTTTTCATGAGTGGGGTTATAACCCTTCTGCAGACAGTGGGGAATAAGGTCAGTGTGTCTCATAAGATAATAACTGCAGCCACTTTTACAATCAATTATAACAATAGTAAGATGTTGACCCACCAATTTAAAACACAACAGCTACAGGAAACCAAATGTGGAAGACAAAATCAGAGTTCAAGTTTGAATGGAAGCCAGTACAAACGCTACAGTTTTGCATCTTGTCACTTAAAGATAAACTCACACATAAGCAACACCACAATTTAGCCAGAGTTATACTTAAAACAGTTTTTCACCTTTTCACATTGTATTTGCATTAAACAGCTTTACAATAGCATCACTTCTCCTGTGCGACAGAAGATCTAGTTTTGCATATTTAAAGATATCTATTTAACACCACTTTTACACATTATGATTTTTTTTCCCCCAAAATAAAATACAGTTCAAACATGTTATTTTGACAGTGGCAAATCCATTAGACCAACACTGCAACAAGCACTGGAAATTTAGACACTGAAACTGTTCTTGTTTTGCAGAAGTCAAGTGTGAACCAGTTGTTAAAAAAATATAAAAATCTATTTCCAAAAGTTTAAATCTTTGAATGTAAATGAAAAGAAAAATGAACTATATTTTTGTAGTTAAATATTATATTGAATTCTCCAGTGGTAGATACATTTGTTGGACATTTTACACGGTTGACTGGATGTGAAAGTGGTTACTGTTATAAAGATTATAGGAAATAATATTTAAAAAAACTTAAATCCATTCCTTTTCTTTTGTTATTCTTATTTCAGTTCATTTGTATTAATGAAGACCACTTTACTAATCTTAATAAGCACACAGCTGCTAACTTAAGCCCTCTTCTCACAGTGGAAAGTTTAGCTCATTGTTCTAAATGGCTGCTGTTTCACAAGAATTACATGTAATCAAGTCTATCCAAAATAACAACACTTTGAACTTTAAATAAATGATAACGTTACCCTTTGACAGACAAGGCATTTAAATAGCATCATATAATTTATCACTTCATAAAACACTGAATACAATACGAAACTCATATCACTTCCCTGACATTTACAGATTAGCTAAACAAATGCATTATAACAAGAATATACAACATACAATATAGAAAATATACACAGCAAAAGAAAGTACCCTTGTAACTACAAAAAATAACTTATGGATGAAGCTGGAACAATAACATCTCTTTTTATGTTTTAATTTAATCCAAATGACAATTATGTAGAACTTGTACTTATAAATATTAACTACAGCCCAATGTATCTGCCTCTGAGCCAGAGATACAGTGCTTCTTTTTAGTTACATATATAAACAAAAGCCAACACGTTTGCAGTACTGGGCCCAATATTTAGTGATTAGAGGAGAGTGCAGTTATTAAAGGTGTCTTCACCCTCTTTGGGCCTAAACTCAAACACTGATCAAAGCCATGAAATAGTCAACATTATAATAACCTGGTCACATAACCTACACAGCACACCACACACTAGTTCACGGTTACACACACGTGCCTAGTCACTAGAGAAAGACAAAGCTATTCAGTAGTTAAGCCACTTTTGGTACAGTTGCAAAATAGAGACACTGTGTATATCAAACAGATTCAGTTATAATACCATTTCAACAGGTCGATACAAACAATGCAAAGATAATAGTCTTTATAAAACTCCAGACTCTACCGTACATAGACAAAGATTCTTCGCGTATACAACACCTTATAAGATTACTTCTATGGTAAAGCTGTGTGTGAAATGAGCCTTGGTAAAATGTCTCCAACTTTCTTTATGAGAAAAGCGTTAAAAGAAAGTTAACTTGTATTGTATGTATACTAGTACTGTTATTAAATCTGTGTGTGCCAAGCATTTATGAAAAATGTATGTTGTCAATACTACTGGCCACGTCACAGCACTTACAACAATGCAAAGCAAGAGTTAAACGTTGTCCAAAGACTATGTTCTGATTGGTCAGTGTATCCATCAAGCACCTGCATCAAAATCTCCTGTCATTTTTAAAATGGCCCATGTCCCTTTGACTTTGTGATGCATAATATCATAAGAATCAAGGCACTTGCCCCTCCAAATTTCTTGAATTTACTCCAAACCTAAAGAATAAAATATGTTTAAACAGTTTCCCTGAAAATACTAATAGTGTCACAGAGTAATGTCATTTTTAGTAATTACAGAAATAAGTTCTATTGTCAATCCTCTTGTCAGATCTGGTACTGTGGAAGCGAGTTGGACTTGAAAATGGAAGGACAGAGAAAGAATTGAGAAAGCGGCAAAAAAGTGAGGAGACAGTAGAAAAAAAATACAGCTAACTAATTATAGCGATACCAACAAACACGCAGCACAGAATTTCACAGAATTCCTGATATATATCAATTCACACACAGAGAATACACTTTGGACCTCATGTGAATGACAACACAGTACAAAACAGTAGAAATACACTTACCACCATTGTGTCATATATATATTTGATCTACTTTTCTAAAAAGTTCTTGGTTTGGGGGAGCAAGGTGAGAATTTACTGCTTGTACCCCAGTCACATGATTTATTCTTTTTAAACCCAAGATGAATATTCGGGTTCATTCTGCATTTTTGGACATACATTACAGTACATTATAACCAATTATTATTGCCTGTATTGCTACGTAATTACTGATAAATTGATAACAATTGATTAATTTATTTCTGTAAAAATACAAATAAAGTGAACTACAAATTGTCAATGACAATTTCCCGCAATCATATGAACCCTGTGTGTTATTCTGTGCTAAATCATGTGACCAGTACAGCCTTACTGTGGCCATGGATGTACTACAGACCAGATAGGCTCACGCCCTCGGTCTTGTCAACAGTGAATCATTTTCCAGATAAACTGCATGTAAAAAGTGCTTGAGTACTGAATGAACATCTCTGCGAACAGTCAAATATCCTATACTGTTTATTGCTTCCTAAAATTACTGATTGTTTTGTCCCTTTGAGTCAAAATCAGCATGACCATTATTAATTTGTTATGCTGGTCTATAGTACATCCACAGTCAGTATGTCCAGAGACAGAGACAGGACTGACAGAGTTGACTGGATGCAACTGAACTCCATCTTGGCAAACCCTCCTTCTGCTCCCCACTCTCAAGACCGCGCTTCTGTTTTTGACTTTACTATTGTGATCACACTGGTCGCTGTTGCCACCTTTCCTGGTATGAGTGGACCAATGACAGATGATGCCACTCCTCCACCTCCCCCTCCGACTCGGACCCCGACTCCCACTGAGGGGCTCCGCGCCACAGTCCGAGCGAAGCTCTGTAACGCCTCGTACTTAGACCGTAGAGCGTCCAGCTCAACGCGCATCGATGCATTCTCATTGGCCAGTTTGTCCACCTCCTGCTGCAGCTGGGCCTTCTGCTTCTCCAGCTCCTCTTTCTGTGTCACTCTCTTAACTCGACAGCTCGCGGCGTAGCCCCGGTTCTTAAGGGTCCGCCGCCGCTGTTTGAGCTGCAGGATCTCTTCTTTGGTGAGCCCTCGGAGGTGCTGGTTCAGCTCTCGCACAGACATGGTCACCAGCTCCTCGTCCGTAAGACTGGTGCCATTCTCCCCTGGCTCACGCTTCACCTTCAACAACCAGCAGGGAGGAGTGAGACAGAGACTGGAGTTATACAAGTAGAATAAAAAACAAACTAATATATTTTACCTTCAAGGCTTTGTTTCCTTTGTTAGTCGTCGTCATGCCCCAAGAGCCTTGCTCCTCTGAACAGACCTGGAAGATGCAGAAGTGTGGTAACATGAATACAACATTCTATTGTGGATAAGACAATGAAAAGGCTGCAATATAAATTATAACATTATTGACTGTCCAATTTAGTCCTTAGACCTTAGTCCGTATATGGTCAGAACCCACCAGAACAAGCTTTGTCCAGTTCATTTTTCTGAGTTGCGGATGCGTGTAGTGTATGTACAAGTGTAGGAGTGAAAGTGACAAGTAAACTTTTCTTAGAATTTCCCTGTTTCCTGTTTCCTGGTGGTTCACTAACAGTGCCCACTTCATTGTGTTGTTGAACTCTAATTGGTTGATTTCGGGCCAATAGTAGAGAAACGAGCTCAAAAGAAAAGGAAGTGGTAAAAACTGTGGGAAAGACTCCAGGGGAAAACCAACTGTAACATACTCAATGTAAGAATAAGAGCTAGTGTTGAGGCAGGTGTAGTTATGTTATGTTATGATGTGCACCTGAATGTAAACAGAAGACAAGGCTGCAGCAGTGTGAGTCAGATTTGTGAAGAGCAGAAGATGAGATCAGTCCTTAGAGCGGCTTGCTCCAGTGATGAGCATCTCCACACTTGTCAATGCCATGCTTTGTGTCCTGCCCTGCTCTGCCTCTCCTCTCTCAGACCGCTGTGTGTTGAGTAAAGGGCAGCTATTGTTGCTGCTGCTGAGCGATCATCATGGGATCAGTCATGATGACTCAGCAGATTCTTCATCTCTCACCCTCCTCCTCCCGCTGTACAGTTCTGCTCACTGTCACTTTTCAACTCCCTCCCTCTGTTTTACGCCCCTTTAACTGCTCTTTCAAGTTTTCAGGTCATCCTGGAGTATATATGTTGACTTGTTGTGTCAACAAGAGTAACATAGCTGATAAAATGCGGTTGTCCTCAAAGCATGAGACCTGCTTAAACCCCAACTGCCACAGTTGATAGTGCTTAGTCAGGACTTTAGTTACACTGATCTGCTGAGTAAACAGTCTGCTCATAGTTTGTACAGGGTTTGACTGGCACACAGTCTACTCTCCACAGCACCCGCTCAAGTTCATTTCTATGGCATTCATTCAAGTCTAATCATAAAAACAACAATTTAACTTCTTATTTTGCTCCTGTAATTTCCTGTCTCATGTACAATAAGTGTGTCAGTATGCTTCTCCCACAATGCACCTCTTTCTGTTTGTGCTGCTTCTTATGGTTTTGGTTTGTGTGGTGCATATCATATATATATATATCAAACATTTGTGCAACCACCAATATGAGATTTTCAGTATCAGGCCCTGTCTTGCACCAGAAACATTTACATTTTCTTAATGAAAATACAATGAACACATACAACATTTTCTAACCTTGTGATACACTCTGCTACCTTTTTATAACGTCTTATTTTCTCTTGTGTCACATTCAGAAGCAGCATACCCTCCCAACAGCTAGAGGTGCATCGGAGCACAATAGATGGATCAAAGGCATGAAGACTGAGGTTGGTTGTTGGGCGTGGGGGCGACGGAGCGTAGAGGGGGGCTGTTAGAAAGAACAAAACTCTGGGCAAAAAGAATGCTGTATCGCTGGCAGGCACGGCTTTATTTCCCCCGTGTAACCCAACCACAGCCCACCTCGCCCCATCTACATACAAACAAAAAGACATGTTATGCACTCCCCTGCCACTCTGCCGGTGGGGTTCAATAAAACACACAAACAGGCAAAAATATTTATTTTTAGAAGATGCACGGTGCAGGGAAAATACATGCACGGTTATTTCTGGATGGCACGGCATGATCTTGTTGGGATATTGTGTGAAAATGGAAGAATTCAATATCTCAATTCAATGCATTTCATTTGAACTTGTTAACTGTGTGGCAAAAAGAGCTGGGGTTGATGTCATTTGGAGTCTTTCATAGTGTTTCACTTAGATCATGGCCTGCTCATTCCAGGAATTTATTAAACGTGATGTTGGAAATTTATACTTCCCTTTTATATTTTCACTAAATGTCTTCAGTTTATTGTTTATCTGTGATTCCTAAATGGTCTGTGGAACTCAAGAGTGGGCGTGAATGGAGGTTAAATATATTTCAGTTCAGATTATTTGAAGCCAAAATAATGTTTTAATCCTCAATATATATTAAAACATAAAGAAAACCGTTGTAGATGCATCACAAGTGGGATGAGAAGAGAAAGCAGTAGACCCTGTTCTGAAAACGCCTTATTTGTTTACAAAGAGCAGGAAAGCTGTTAGGTTGTGATGCCATTTATCAGAGCTAGATGCACGCTGGGCTAAACTGCAGTAAACTAGTTTGTGTGTGTTCTTGAGAGATGAGGCCCTGTGTATAAGGAATCAAGGTCAAAGTTCATGTGCTGACCAAAGAATCGGCCATTCATCTTGAGCCAGAGGTGTCCTTGCCATATTGCTGGCGAGGTGGTCGTTGGGTTGTGGTCAATGCCAAAGCCACTGTTGCTACCACAGACAGTGTTTTTTGCTGTTGCATGCTGTATTTTTATGGAGCAACTGAAAGAACGCTGACGACTCAAGAGCAGGCTGCTTACAGTTGCACACATACACACACATGAGCGGCAAACTAGACATGGACTGAAACTATAGAAGAGGTGAGAAAACATGGGCATGTCCAGACAGTAGGGCTGCACAATACATGGTAAAAAATATCAACAAGAGCAATATCTACATCATAAGAAGCTAAATCTATCATTACATTATGTTATAGTCCTTAAATCTGATGGAAATGGATGCTCAAAGTGATTATCCGATTAGAGTTGAGACTGTGCCAGACCTGGTTTAGTCCTGGCCTTGTACAAGCTTAGTTCTGGTTTAGTCCTTGTTTAGAACTGACTTATACCTTGATTAGTTCTTGTTTAGACCTGACTTATACCTTGATTAGTTCTTGTTTAGACCTGACTTATACCTTGATTAGTTCTGGTTTAGTCCTTGTTTAGACCTGACTTATACCTTGATTAGTTCTATTTTAGTCCTTGTTTAGACCTGACTTATACCTTGATTAGTTCTGGTTTAGTCCTTGTTTAGAACTGATTTATACCTTGATTAGTTCTATTTTAGTCCTTGTTTAGACCTGACTTATACCTTGATTAGTTCTATTTTAGTCCTTGTTTAGACCTGATTTATACCTTGATTAGTTCTGGTTTAGTCCGTGTTTAGAACTGAGTTATACCTTGATTAGTTCTGTTTTAGTCCTTGTTTAGACCTGACTTATACCTTGATAAGTTCTGGTTTAGTCCGTGTTTAGAACTGAGTTATACCTTGATTAGTTCTGGTTTAGTCCTTGTTTAGACCTGACTTATACCTTGATTAGTTCTGTTTTAGTCCTTGTTTAGACCTGACTTATACCTTGATTAGTTCTGGTTTAGTCCTTATGTTTAGACCTGATTTGGACATTGATGAGTCCTAGTTTAGTCTGTGTTTTTTATTTTAGACCTGGAGTAGTCCTATACTAGTAGTCCTATTACAGTCTGCACTCTGCATAGTGATCATCTATGACACATTTTTCTATATCATACAAAGTTACCAGACAGGAGTTACAAGATAGTAAGGACAAAAGTAGCAGTGATGTACGCAGGTGAAGACAGACTAATAAATGGGGGATGCTGGTAGCGGAGTAGAAGAAGTAGAAGAGACTGAAAGAATGCTGACGTCTTCAGAGCTGATTAGCGTTACAGCGGAGACATCACACCCACAGCCCCGAAAAATGCTGAGTACGGAGAGAGGACGGGCGGGGGGGGGTACAACGAGGGGAGGGGTGATGGTGAGGGACGGGGGGTGCAAATGACAAGGGAGAAAGAAGAGAAGAAAAAGAGAGGACCGGGACGGAGCGAAGAGAAGGGAGGAGGAGGAGGAGGAGGGGGTGGTAGTGGTGGTGGAAAAGCGTTTGGGTGAAAATGCATCCTCAACACATTTGTAAGAGCTTAGCTGTTGGGTACAGAGGGGGGGTATAGGAGGGAGGAGGGGGAGAAATGGATGGAGGGGGATTGGGGTCGAAAAAAAAAATCCCTGATCTCAGCAACGACCACGACTAAAACCTCCAATTAGAAAAGTTCTGAAGCTGATCCAGGGCAATGAAACTACTGCTGACCGTCTCACTGCACCGTGAACGCACACACCTCTCGCTATAGAGCGGTAGAGAGATTCAGCCTCAGTATTATCATGGAATATGTATGGCTTAATGGGGACTGGAACTACTATGGATATGAGGTGGGGTGTAACCTGGACATGGTATGTGCACTCACTGCCATTTAATCTATGGAAATTCACCTTTACATGCATGTTTTTGGGTAGTAGGGGGAAACCAGCCAGTTGAACTCAGTGGGGACAGCACCATTGACCACAAACCCACTTGTGCTACATCCCCGTACAGAAAGTATGTTACAACCACTAAAGATGACATACTTTAAACAGTGGCCTTTGTATACTTCCAGTCAGTTCTGGTTTTTATGAAAGTCAGATCTAACCCTATTAAATCAAGCTTTTGTGTGCAATTTATATTTTGAAGGGAATATTTTTTCTGTATTCATTTTCTAATTGTCTTCCTTTTATTCCATTTTTACTTCTGTTATATCTGTGCTCACAGTTCTTTCTTGGTTAGTTAAATATTTTTTCCCACAAAGTACATTTTTAAGAATGGATCAGTCCAGCCCAATAAAGAAAGGTTTTTACTGTTAAGTCTTTTAAGGATTCTGCACCATTGTGAATATGGTCAACGATGCAAACTCCAGATTTGGAAAATACAGTATTTTCCTTATCTTACTGTAAACAATAGTTACACTGTCCCTGAGTAACGGGTTAAAATGATTTGTGCTAAATGCCAAAGAGCACAAGAAAAGCTCTACAGGCTATGGACTATTCTCTTGCAGAGTGTCTATTTTGATCATTTTCATTACCTGCACAGCTCTACTTCAAATCCCACCCAGCTCATAAATCAGGTCCTATAGGGTGCATGTAGTGATCATAATGATATCACAGAGCAGAAGAATTGCTTTAGACATAGTGTATAGCCTACAACATAATCTCATTCTCTGATAGTGTGTATAGTGGCGACGAATGGGAAGCTGCTTCAGACAGGGCTCTAATTAATCTTGTTTGGGCGAACCTATTGCTCCGGTCACTAGCGCCACACAACAAGGTATTTCTTGGAAAGAGACTGGCTGGTTTACAACAAGCCAGTGGCAAGCACTCCAAAAGGCACACACACACACAGAGAAATAAATAGCCAGATTAGTCGCTTCAAACTCGACCCTGGGGCTGGTAGTGTGGGGGCGTTTGCAAGCATATAAACAAGCCAGAAAATAGAGAAAGATCAAGAATAGATTGTCAGAGCTACAAGTCATTTGCGATGCAGAGGCAAGACAGTTATTGAATAATCCTACCGTAACAACTGCCTTAAACTGTGCCTTCTCCCCCGGGCAACCATCTGAGCGATAATGGAGTGAGAAAACGACACTAAGGGAGCGAAAAAACAGAGACTATCACTAAACCTGAATCTGGCCACGGTCCACCTCGTTTTTTTGTTCTTTAAATGATCAAGTAAGGAGTAGTAACAGTGCAAGGAAGAACAGCTGTGTGGAACTGCATTTTTTAAGGTGTCTATATCATTGCATGATTGGGAGAAAGATACAAACTCAAGCCACAATTTTCTGGTATCTTTAGTAGATTCTTTATTATGGGGCTTTGTTGCTTAAAAGATAGAGCATTTATCCCTGAACTAGAAGGAATTTTGATCAAGTTCAGGTGTAGGTTTATTCTGTTGTGGTCTTCATGGACACTTCACCCACCTTGCGTATGAATGTCTAAGTATGATTGCTGTGGTATGTGTAGTGGTCAGAGAGGTCGGAGAGGCCATGCATGAGGCGTGGTATAGCTTGGGGTGGGCGATTCATTCTCTGCTGTTGGCCGTCATTTTAACTTTAACAAGGCCAGTGTTCAAATTAATTGAAAAAGGAAAATAATTATTATTAAATATCGTGATGAACATTGGATTGGATGTATATCGAAATTGTAGTTTTATGAAACAGTAGTCTTCTGTGTAAGACAAAAAATACAAACTTACCAATATTGTGATCTTGATCTTAATAAAATTGTGATGTTATATTTTTACCATATCGCCCACCCCTTGGTATAGCTGCCATGTCGTTGTCAGTTTACCCTAAGTGTGATTGTTGTGGTACTTGTGGTGGTCAGAGTGGCAATAGGTGTGGTATGGTTGCCACATCTTGTCGTGTCCCAGAGCTGTTTACCACCACTAGTATGTTTGTGGATTGAACGAATAATGCACTGAATTGGATTATAAATCTGATGCATTACTATTATTATTTGTGGGCTTTTTTGAAATTTTACTGAAGCAAGACAAACTGAAATTTGGCTTCGGTCCACCTGATTTGTGCTTCTTTTAATGATTTCAAGAAGGGACTAGTGCTTGAGCTCATTGATCTAGTGTGGGCAGAGAGTGTTGAGGGAGCTGGTAAATAATTAACGAGCAGCACCGCGTGGAAGCTAATTGAGAATTAGGAATCAGATGAGCGATAATTTGAACCTGAGTATAGACTGGGAGAGGCAGGGCAGAGGAGGAGACGCCAGTTTGAGGAAGCTATTAACTAGGGAGTGTGCCTAGCGTGAAATATGCGTGATAACAGTCAGTGCGAAATAGACTTTTAAAGTACATGTTTTTAAAAAATATATATAAAACTACTACTAATGGAAAAGACTATTGCTGTATAGTTTGTGCTTAAGCCTATTGTTATTAAGGCAAAGATGTGTTCAGCTTCTCACAGTAAACGGGCAGAACAGCACATTTATAAGTCAGCAAGGACACAGAATCTTTGCCAATGATGCTGGATTTTTTTGGTTGTTTTGGTCTCCTATGTCATAAAAAAGGCTTGACTACAGTAGGCTATGTTTAGTTGTAAAGTTTTTTCTGACTTTGTGGTTGGGCTGCACAATAAATCATAAAATTATCATTATGGCAATATCAGCAAACATAAAATGCGCATCGCAAAAATCCACATATATCATACAAAAGCAATTGCCTTTAATCTGACATCGATTTTTTTCTATTTGAGCCTTAGATCATTTGTTCATCATTTCCTTAATTTAGTTTTTTGTCTTATTTGTCTTGCTTAAGTCCTTGTTTGGTCTTTAGTTTTTTTATTTTGTTGCAATTTTAACTAGTAAATAAATGAACTATTTCTGTCAGAGTCAAAATGTTAAAGATTACAGATTACTAAATTAGCCATTTTTAGAATTTAGTGCCACAATAATTTCTTACATTAACAATATCCAAGCTTCCAAATGAGTGAGAGCAGCTGTTTGTCTCTTGTCTTGTGTATGCAAACATGGACAAAGTGAGAAAAAAAGTTAGACTAAAAATGCTCTGTATGTAAACTCATAGAGACTAGAGCAGTAAAAGTCAGAAGTTGTAAAAGAGCAGGAGTCAGGGCCCTCCTCATATGCATATGAGAATGTGTGTAGAAAGAGAAGAGCTATCGTTTTCACACTTCTCCGAGTTCTAAAGGGGGTATTGTGAGTGTGTGCACCAGAGTGTTTGTGCAAGTGTGTTATTAAAGGCGAGAAAAAGTCCTGGCGTCGACACGTTTTTCCCATTCCAGGTAGTAAGTCGGAGTGTGATGACAAATTTCCCAACACAAGCAAAAAAACTGCACTGTCAGGCAGTTGAGCTCTGGCTCCCTTTTTTCATAAGTGCTTTTTTTCCAAGAGAGAAAAGCATGTAGTGTAGGTTAACCTGCCTTTATGTGTGTGTGTGTGTGTGTGTGTGTGTGTGTGTGTGTGTGTGCGTGTGTGAGTGTGTGTGTGTGTAGGTGTGCGCAACAAACAGAGCTGCGAGGGAGACAGCCGTTTGGTTAAAAAATGACATGTTGGGTTTATTCCCCCCACCAGATGCAATGGATGCATCTATGGTCAGCAGTACTAAGTTAGGACAAAGAGAAAGTTTGAGAGCTGCAGTAAAGTTAACAGGGAGCGAGTCTATGGGGATGCATTTATCACCAACAGTGGCTAATGAGAAATATCAGCCATTACTTTTTTGCAAACACACATGACTTTGAGCAAAAGAGGTGTGTGCTTAAAGTTATTATGGTCATCATTTATTTGTAGTTTTAAACCTGACTCACTACAATCCTTTGTTTGAACCATCTAGATTGTGATCACCTACTTAGTTATCAGGCCTTTAGTTCAAACCAGTTCACGGCAATGTAAAGAAGAGATGCCATAGATTAAGACAAATAGTACAGACTGTTTTTTACGTGTTTTCACTTTATTTCTTCTAAGCGCTCACAAATTCATAGCTCAATTCTGGGATCGTCACACTGCAGTTGGAAAATGCGGCAAGTTGGCGCATAAAGATGATGCAACTGGTAGACAACCGCCGGTCCGGATGCTCTTGTTACCAAAGGCTTGCATCTCCACAGCTACACGCCATTCTCAATTTTTCATGTAAAACAAAATTATAGCGCTATATAAACTGTATTTGTCAGTAAGGAGTTTAGTTCGGGGCGAAGAGTTTTCACGGAAATAAACTCCAGAGGCCCCAGAAGGAGGCTGAGCAGTTTTCAAGGAGCTCTCATTAAATTGAACTGATAGAGAAAAGTGTTGTGCCATAATCATTACTGGACACACTGCAGTATCAGAGCTAACTATGAGCCACTTAAAAGTTTTGATCAATTGCTAAATTGTTTTGTGACTTTTTTTGTTTTGGAAATTGGCCGTTCTAATATCTATTTCACAAATTTGTATAATGCTCCTAGGATAAAGTGTGCAATTCATCAATCTGAATAAAACTTTATATTGTAGTTCAAACTTCAAAATTGTAGTTTTAATGCAGTATACTTCTACTTGGGTATTATTTTAAAGTAGAAATACTTCAATACTTCAATACATTTTTGGTACTCAAAAATGAATATGTGGCCTAAGTATCGCTTTATGTACAACACTGGTTTCTTAATTTGGGTATTGTGTTATTTGAGTTATTGAGTTTGTTGTTTGTTGTTTGTAATTACCAATATTTTTTATACAATGTTTAAACGTTTTTGCAGTATCTGATTAGTTTTCCTTTTAACAAATAAAATACGTAATTATTAGGAAAACCAATACTTTTACTTGAGTACAATTCTATGTACCTTAACCCTTCTCTACATTTGACACACAGTTGAAATAACACAAGGACAAGCACTCGCACATTAGAAGAAAAAACAGAAGAGCAACAGCAATGATTATGCACCAGATCTGCTTACACCATATTTCATCATTACTGTGGAGAAAAAACACTCAACTATTGATCTGCCCCTCTGCCTTCCTATCTCTCGCCCTCTCTGATTATTTCAGCCTTTGCTTCTAACTCTCAAACTCACCAACATAACGAGACTTTTTTTTTTCTCTTTCCTCAAACGGATTCCCACTGGTAAACAAGATCATAAACATGCACGAGCTGCTTTGGAAATGATCTCCCCGATGATGCTGAACACAACGTGCACAAACAAACAGTCAAAAAAGAGAAGGAGGAGGTGGTGGACACTAAATGGGCAACACCTGTGCAATCGAATGCAATCCTGAACAGAGTAGGCCTGCAATGAATACGGCCTTTGTCGAGCTTCCTCTTTCATCCATCACAAGAGAGAGCAGATATAGGAACTAAGTAACGTTCCCCGCCACAATGCCACTTTTAAGTTAACTTCTACTTTTGAAGGGTAGATTGATTTTGTTTTTTGTTTTGTTTTTTATAAAGCGGATTTGGATAATTGGCACTGACATTCTTCAATACGTTAAAATCCATTATATTGACGAGCAGGAAGTTGGGGGGGAAAAACCCTAAGAATATTTTTTTTAACCAAAAGGAGACATAGTCAAAATACAGTGATACTAAAACTACATTCAATATTTGAGTGCTGCGTTTAATTTTTTATATGGTAATATATATGGTAACAAAATACATACCGGTAATTAAAGCCTTTTTGACATGTTCTTTTATTGATTCAAAGGTCCCTGTCCACTGCTTTCTACATCTTTCATTGAGATGAGGAGTGTTTCATCAACTTGACTCGTGTTCATGCATGAATTAAACTTCTTCATGAAAGCAAATGTCCTTTTTGACAGAGATTTAATGTTGACTGAGGATCCTGTGTTTGTAAAGCTGTGGAACTAGTACAGATTTTCACACCAGCAGCCTTCATGTTTTTCTCTTTTGCACTTGGTCTTACTCAGGGCAGGTGAACTGTGGAGCCGGGGTTAAGCTGCTCTGCGTACACTGAGGTGCTGCGGCTCCTAGCATCTTATAGGTGTGTTACATCTGCTTCTTGCTTTTTGCAATTTCTCACGTGCGTGTATACACACACACACACACACTCACACACACAACAAGGCAAAGAAACTAGCTGTGGTAAGTAACAAGTGAAAACGCCATCTGTCAAGCGAGAGAGCATTTGCTTTGCCTCAGCACTTTCAGGGGAATGCCTTGAAGACAAAAAGGTCCTTGTTCTCAATCTCTCCGCAAATCCCATCTCTCATTCTTCCTCCCTCTTCCTTCATCCCCCTTGCTCCGCGCGCCTCACCGCTCCGCCACCATCAGCAAAGTTGCACACATAAGCATTGGTCAGCGTTCAATTACCGTGAACACCAGGGAAGGATGGAGAAAGTACTTGACAGAGAAATGCACTTCAAGCACTGATTAAATACTGATACCAAGTATAAAAAGCTTAGCCCCTAGGTTGTGTGTGTTCATACACACATTGAGGATGGGAAATGGGGAAACTGTGTGTATGAAGAGGAGAGAAAGCAAAGGGGGGCTCATCTCCAAAACTGATACAACTGTTTCATCATTATGACCCTCTATTACAGTACTTGCCAACTTGCTTACTACATACTTTTGATACACTCTGCAGAGTGCTGACTCTAACTAAAGCTGCTGATATGGAGTCATTAGGGGGTAAAGTTTCTGTTTTTCTTGAGCCCTCAGAGCTTTGCTATTACTCTTCAGTGTTTAAGACTCACAATGCTCAGAGCCTGGAACCAGGCAGCACGTAATGGACCATTTACCAAAGATCAATCAAAAGATATTTAGTTGCATCCCATTACACTTCATTTAAGTTCTTTTTTTAGCTCTCATCATTGAGCTCATGAGCAGCCAACTGTTAGTGTCATCCTTTACATGCCCTTCTATTGTTTTCAAAAAGCTATACCTGGCATAAAATTAAGCCTGGTTAATAAATATGTAAATAATATTAGATATTGTGCATGCACTTGTAGTTTCTGAATGTATTTCTTGTCTTTTGGTGTGTGTCTTAATACACTGACTGTGAAGATGCTCTCTTGGTATCTGTAACGTCAGTGACTTCCTGTTAAATCAAGTTTAAAATCTGCAGGAGAGACTGTGGTGGTAAAACTGTTTGGTTCACCAATTTAATAATTCATTTAAGTAAAAGCATCACAGGGCTGTTCTTACCTAAAGGTGTAGAAGGGGGGTGTAGACTATAACAATCTTTTTAAAATAGCCTAGGCTATATCAAATTTCACAGTAGCCCTCACATCCCACGTGCGCTCTAATTATCCCATAAGCACGTCAACATTACACCACACCAGAGGGTTATTTATTCCTGTTTAAATCCCACAGACAGTCCCGGTAGTAAAGAACCGCGGCAGAGCCAGACCTTTGTCCGCCGCCGGTGCCATGTTGTTGCCATGGCTCCCTCGTGCCTCCGCTCGCTGTGATGAATCAGCATCTCTCTGCACCGAGCCCGGCCGGTGTTCAAGGCAGCCAGGCCGGGTTATAGACGTGATCCCCCGGCCACAGACCCACGGCACACACACGCTCATGCGCTGACTTCATCACAATGTTTACAGAGAAACGCGTAAAGCGAAGGCCATGTCGGAAGAGCAGCGTCTGACACAAAGCAAATGTCAAAACAGTGGCTCAGCAGACACCGTGCCCTCTCAGCGGGCTACAGCCACCTCTAACATAAATACTCTGCTAACTGAGCTAACCAGGAGGTATATAACCCAGATAATCACCTCAACAAACAAACTACAGAGACAGATCAATGTTGTTTATTGTTGTATTTTCTGTTGTTTCCGTCAGCCTGTTATACTCATGTCATAACCGCTAATTAAGAAATCAGCGCGTGAGTAAAAGCCAGCCAAACGCGCAACAAAACAAATTGAACATAAATGTGATGGTGTATGGTCTTACCTGTCAGGAAGCACAAACGAGTGATTTTGAGAAGCGACAACAGCGGCTCGCTGTTTGTGTGCGCCGCTGTCGCTTCAGCACCGCACCGCGAGGACAGTCGAGGAGCTAGCAATAAGGTTATATGTAGTTTTCAAGAATAGTCTTTGTATTCAAGTGACCAAAACGCATCACCGGTGATTGTAAACACGGGGTTCCCTGCATAAAAGCCAATTTGACTGCTCTACTCTCCGCGCCGCTTCCCATTCCGACACATGGCTCCGCGTCGAGGCTTGACAGCCGTGCGCTACGCTATGTACACCCCTTTTGTGTTATTATGAAATCACACTCAGCAAAACAGCGTCTACAATCAGCACTTTTTAAAGCATATCCAAAATGTGCCGTTAGGCTGACTCACCAGAAGTCACTTGCGGAGGACCCTCGGAGGTTGAGTTCAGTCGGTGCACACAGACACTTGGAGAAATGTTTTTTCCGCTTACGCCTCTTCTCAGGTCTCTACATATATCCACTCCTTCCTCGCTTGTTTTAGTCCGTGGTCGGAGGCGCCAGACGTCAAATGATGTTTGGATCACATGGTTTCATTCATGAAGCACCTACGTAAGCCGCTTTTAAAGAGACAGGAGACAGTAGCCACTACTTAGAGATGGACACCAGTCAGTGGAAAGTGTGACAAGCAGCCATGGCAGTCCCACCTCCTGCACACTTCTAAACTTAGAGCCTTCATTTGCACTACTGATTGGCTGACGCTATTTAGAGAGGGGCTGAAGAACCCAAACATGAAGAGGGCAGCTGCTCATTCCTCCAGAGCCACGATTTGATTTATCGTATGTTTGCTTTTCGTTTTATTTGAGTTCCCTTCTGTTTTATTTCCCCTAAATGTCTAAATGAAAGTCACGTCAGCTGACTCAAAACACAACAATGCAATTTTACTAACACCTGACGCTTCTACTAAGGCAGTTCGACTACTGCTACAACCACTTCAAACCACTGTTGTGTCCATGGGCAAGACACCTCGCCTTGTATGAATGTTTGTGTTATTGGTGTCATTGGTGGCGGTTGGGGGAGGCACGTTGTATGCTGCCACATCTTCGTCAGTCTGCCCCATGGCACACGAGGCTCCAGAGGTAGTTTTCAATAACCAGTGTTTGACTACGACTAAATAAGACTATATAATGCAATACAAATCAAAGGGCAGTCTGTTAGCAACAAATCCTCTGTGTTGACTATAAAACCATAGCGGCAATTATTTTATATTATTATACAAAAGAGTCAAAATCAACAATAGCATGGGTAACAAAAGCAAATACAGCATTATTAGCTTAATAATTGGTAAGATAGAATATTTTTTGTAAAGTAGGCTTACAAAATAAAATGAGGGATAAACAATAAATATTAATTACACATATCTATAACACAGCTCCTGATCTTATTTACTGTGTAGTTTAAAAACAACGCTGGTCATTAGGAACAATTTGCAGCCGTTTGTCAATACTCCATTTCCGTCTGAGTTCTAATGACTTCCCATACAAGAGAGCACTCAGCCAGTATTAGACAGCCATTTCCACATAATTGACAATCATTTATATATATTTAAAAAAAACCACTGCTATTGTAGAGTGAGATTGCGTGTGATTTATCTATAGCTCGTATTATTGCAGTGGTGGTTATTGAGTAACTAAGCATTTTT
Organism: Philypnodon macrostomus; assembly: GCA_036025475.1. Lineage (NCBI taxonomy): Eukaryota > Metazoa > Chordata > Actinopteri > Gobiiformes > Eleotridae > Philypnodon > Philypnodon macrostomus. Next base: position 22,811 of record JAVQKC010006986.1, read on the forward strand.
GTCTTGATTTAGATTGGATTTGTGTGTCTCAAAGGGAGCCCAAAGTGTTTAGAGATAACACAAAGAATAGCATAAAAACTGCACTTTTACAAATGTGTGACCAAACTTTTATGCATTAAGATTTTATATGTTAGATTATGAATTGAAGAAGTAAACGTAAGTGTAGGGCAGAGAGAGAAAGCTCTTTTACCAGTTCCGTGATCTCGGCTTTTGGCTGTGCCGCTGGCCTTGACACCACATGCAAACAACCATGTTATTGCAAAGGTCAGTGATCACATTGATGGAGTGGAGATGACAGGTAGCATCTGTTCTACCTGTGGATGGAAAAGCCACACAGCCCAAACTTTCCTCTGGATGATCTGCCACTGAACTGCCTCCTCAAACCCGCTGCTGGTGTCAGAATGATTGACACAGAGCACATCCTTTACACCTTGGCTGGGACAGAGGCGCTCAAAGCTGCCCACCCAAACTAAAGGTAACAGAAGTGGAATAATGAGTGGCAAATGGAAGTCTCTGCAGGAATGGCTAATCTTAACGGGCAGCGCGGGAGCAAGCGGAGAATAACCTTTTGGAATAAAAGAGGGATTACCACGACACTTCAGCAGCCGAGGAAAAACCATTGCACGCACAAATAAACAGCCCGAGTGCACTTAAAGCATGAAGCCACAATTTAATCGAGAAACACTGGAGTGTATTGGTTAAAGGAAAATAAACTAATCCTACAACGGCTATAAATTGTTCAATTATAATGAGGACATAGCTCTTCACAAACCATCACTTTTCTTCCATCATTTTAAGTCCACCATTATGCACCTGTGCACTGCCTGAATAGACCCACGGGTCTATCTCATTCCAACACAAAGTGGCATCTGCTAATACAAAATGTAGCAGCTTGAAGCGGCAGCACTGACCGTAATATCCAAAAAGTACTTCACAACTCTCAAGTTAAACCAACAGTTTCCGTCGCTGTTGAATCTCATAACACCAAAACTCAACAGCACTTCTATCCCACACTATCACACTAATTCAGAGGAACTCACTGATACTTTGTGAGCTAACAGCGCACTCAAGTTTCTCAACTGTGCACCTTCAGATACAATGAAAGACTGGGCATCTAGTGGTCCACGATCCCACAAAAAATAAAAAGTGAGATAGATTGTTACAATACAGACAAATATATGACAGAAAAGAAATGGTTTCAATACATTTTGTGTCCCTCCAAACTGACAGCTTTAAAAGGTGTAGTCTGCAACGGACTACTGACCCTGTTGTTGATGTAAAGCAGGTTATCTTAAGTCCAGGGGAAGATCACCCACTTTACAATAAATTAATAAATAATTCATATAAAATAATTCAAGGGCCAGATAAATTTAAAAAAATAATTCAGAAAACTTACAGACTACACCTTTAAGTGTGATGCTTTGTTCGTAGTAGTGAGTGCAAGTGAGTCACATTGATCACAGGACGCCATCTGCAGGCCAGGGTAGAGGCAGACCCATATCAGAAACAAAGGAAAAAGTATTTTTATACCAATCTTTAATATTTTCTTACAGGCACACTAACCCAGAAGCTGCTGTGCTAAAGACAAACAAAATAGGCTGTGTACATTTAAATGTTGCAATAAAGCAATAAAAATGCATACAAAAACATAGGACGGATACTAAGCTAATGCGTTAACCGAACCATTCAATATTTACCAGTTATGCCTCTGCAAATTCTAATCAAAATAAGCATAGCACTTAAGGTTGGTTTCCCTCATGTAAGAAAGAGTATCCCAGTATAAACTCTGTAGTTTAACTTTATAACCTCTATGTAACAGCAAGAGGAGCAGGCTTATAGAAGATGAAATGGCTCTAAGGACAGTATTAAACAGACGATCTTAAGTCAGTCTTTAGTAACCCTAATTTAAGTTCAGTTGTCATCATTCAGTCTTTGTTAACATAATTACCATGATACTAACAACAATATGTACACAGGACACATGTGTTTTGGCTTCATATTTGATAATAGTAAACACTGAAGACATAAACAGCTTGATAGTCTCCCAGCAGCCATCTGGTGTGGTGTGATCAAGATCCGACAATGGCCAACAGGTAATTACAGTTTAACAGCGTTTGATAATCTAAGCCTGTATCCAGACTGACTACACCTTATAAATGTACTTCACATTTTCAGCGCACACACGGCGACCATAATCTCGATTCAAACATAAGGCTATAACGTGTTAACAATCCCACCAGAATGCTCCTGTGTTTGAGTGAAATGAGCTGGTAACACCAACGGATGCCATTTCACTTATGCATGAATAAATATTTATCAAAATGATTTGGATGTTTTTAGTCCTGAGTGAATTTTTCAAGAGAAATGTTTGTTTGAACATGTGTTGGGCACATGTGACAAGCGTGTGTGTCTGCCTCTTTGAGTTCAGTTCTTCTTCTTGACGCCAGAGGTGCGGCTGTTGAACAAGTTGAGCCCTCGGCCGTTACTAGTGGCCCCGCTGACAGTGACTCCAGGCTGTTGGAGCACCTTGTCCAGTGTGGTTTTCTTTATAGCGGCTGGAGAAATACGCTCTTGATCTGCAAGAAACTGGAGCTCCCTGAAAAAAAGAGACTTGTGTCAGAGTCTGTAGATCAACTTTGGAATTAAATGCTTTGGAAACACAGCAATCTTTAATGGCTTTGAATACATTTCATAATATGGTGATTTTATGGGCAAAGCAAACATGTTTGGTTACTCTCACAGGGAGTTTAGTGAGGGTATTGTGGCTGGCTTGGAAGACCAAGTGTCATATACTATGGCTATTGACAATAATATTGTATAGAATATCTAAATCTTTACCGTGTCCTGATGCATGAAGCCTCAACTGCTTTGATCAAAAGGCTGCGAAAGCCTCCACTCTCCAAGACGTGCAGAGCATGGATGGTGGCTCCTCCGGGGGAGCATACATTATCCTTCAGCTGGCCTGGGTGCTGCTCAGAGTCCAGGAGCATCTTGGCTGCTCCCTGAATGACAAATTAGAGGAACGAGATGTACAAATTTACTTTATTTAAAAAAAAAAGAATGTTTACTTTTAAAAACATGCTACTTTATGAACCTTATGCAAAAAAAACATAGCAACAGTTAAAATGGAGGGGACACTGTCCTATATATGCACAAACACTATCTAATATAAATGTATACATAAATATATAAATGTATGTATATAAACTGTATACACTTAGTTTAAAAAAACATTTAAATTATGTAGCCAAAATATACAATACAAGGGACAGCAAGTTTGAATACAAATTTTAAAATACATCACAACTCACCAGTAAGGCCTGAGCTCCAAGTCTGACAGCCAGTCTTCTGGGCAGACCCATCTTCACGCCTCCATCAGCAAGAGCGTCCAGGGCAGTGAACGCCTGTTTGACAAAGTCGTGGAACATTAATAAAATAAAACTAATTTAATTATAACATGCAGCATATCTCTCATAAACTGGTTTCTCTAGATTTGAATTACACATATACATCTAATTATATGAACTGACAGTGAAGGTAAATCCCTTTGCCAACTTTCTGTTACTGTACCACTTTTGTCAAATAAAAAAACTAATCTTTGTAACTTACGTAGGCAGGTCCACTCCCACTGAGACCAGTCACAGCATCAATAAGGTCCTCCTCCACCTCAGTGCAGTAACCCACACTGGCCATCAGCTGCTCCAACAGCTTTCCATCTTCTACCTAATAGTCAATGATACTGTTATACTCTACTAATTGATAGACACAACATATTGCTTAGTAAAGCTCATCTAGATTATCAAAAAGTATCCTACCTCTGCATGGGTCCCAGTAGCATATACCGTAGCTCCCTCTCTCACTACCACTGGAGTGTTGGTCATACACCTCATGACTTTGGGGGCCTGACGGTACTGAAGCAGTTTCTGTTGATACACAGAGAGACATAAAGTGTCATTTCATTTCTGAGACAATAGAAAAACAGATGTTATGGGCTGCCATAGTAACCTTTTCTATGGAGCTGATGGTGACACCAGCAGCACAGGAGACGATGAGATGACGGTCTTCGATGTCTGGACCGATCTCATCCAGAACAAAAGGAATGATGTGAGGCTTTACGGCTAAAAACAACACGTCACTCTTACTCACAGTCTCTTTGTTACTAGTCGTCAGGTTCACGCCCATTTTCTGTCAAAATAAAAGTTCAAGAGAATCAGAAACAGCACTACACATTTTTTTTAGGATGGCATTAAGAGATTTTTCTTCTAACCCTCAGTCCGGTCACAGTGGGCAGGTCTGTGTCTGGGGCGCTGGCTGTAATCCTTTGAGTAGCAATCACACCTTTGGAGGCGAACAACAACAAGGTGTCTTCAATAAGTCTAAAATAACTTATATGACACATGACATTGCTGTCGTCTCACCTGCAGCAGTGAAACCCTTCACAAGAGCATGAGCCAGCTGGCCCGCTCCAATGAATCCAACACTCATCTTGTCCAATGATGTGGCTGTTCTGTCCTGAAACAACACTTCAGTCAGAAAGAGCAAGAGTACAATGCAACTTCAAAGCCTTGATTCGAGGAAATTTAATTGTATTCAGTTTTATTGTATATTGTCACCCAGAAAATGTAATTGTACATGTCTTGGTTTGATAAACAGGGTTGTGCAAAAAACATAGATGTCGTTGTTGGCTAATTACTACTAGGTTATTTGAGAGACTATTGAGAATAATTTACTATCTATAGCTCGAGTTGAATGATAAATTATAGCACCTAGGCTAGTTCTGGCTTGTCTTTTGATTAGATGCTAGCAAGCTAACAACTCAATGACAAACACCACGAATTATTTGATGCAGATTTTTCTTTTTACCTGCCTCCAGATGTGTCTGCTGAAGCTCTTCAGTCTTGGCTGTTATTAAGAGTTGCTCCCAGGCCTTGGAAAGATACAAAAAAACTCTAATTTCGATGTCAACGTGGCTTCCTTTTTCCACATGAGTACAAGGAGAGTTACAGGCGTCGACCCAGACCAATGAGAGCCAAGACTAGTCCTCTCTCTAGTTAATCAGGGCGCTAGATACCAATAGTAGGCGGGTGTTTTAGCAGAACCACGCCCAGTTGCATCAGTCTACCGGGGTTTTAGAGCGAGGAGGCTGCCGGGAAAAATGTAGGTCAAATATATGAACCATGGACTTCTAAAGTGGGTTATGTTGACACTTGGCGAAGGCAGAGTAGAGTGGCCTATAAAGACATGCTTGTAAAAGAGTAACGTTTATATAGGTATACAGGTAAAACAGGCCTTAGTGGTTGCCAAGTGATGGGTCAGGATCCAAAAGAGGAACATGAGATGTTTTTTTGTGAAATAAGAATGTAAAAAAGGCACCATTTCAAGATGAAATAGAGTAGGTATAGGCTATATAAAAAAGGAGAAAATAATAATGTTGGCAATATGCAATTCACTGTAGCCTACATGTATTTTGTATTAAAGTACATGACAAAGCTAGCTGTACATTGAGTGTTGAGAAACATGGTAACAAAAAAATATAGCCTTATATACAGTAAAAGGTAAACATCTGAAGAAGCTGCTATGTGCCCAGTCAATGTAGTCATTTTTTGTGTTTATAAAGATTTTGGTTAGTTCTCATTCTGTAGCCCACTGTGATCCGGTCTGATATAAGAAAATATGTGAAAGTGATTATTATGTGTAATAGATTGTGATGCAGGTAGTTTTTTTGAAGTCGTTAATATTGAACTTAATAAAAGCAGACCTACTATAATTATCAATATTACAGGGTCATTACCAGACAATAATAAACAACGATTTTCTTGTCATTTAGATAAATATGCTCATCTCGGTGTGGACCAAAAATAGTGTGTGATATTTTGGACGGAGCTGAATTTGAATGAAGGATTGTTATTCAAACTGTAGTCTGGAGACCATGGTTTTCTGCCTCCCCTTAGATTTGACAGAATCTCAAAAAAAGCACAGTCGGACGGTGTGTACACTAATGAGCTGTGGCATTTGAATACAGTTTTGGTTTTATCTCTCATGGTACTCCACTAATGCATATGCTCTGAATTAGCTACAAAAACCGTCTAGTTACTGTCAGTGTGATACAGATTTTAATAGGACTGAGCCTGCTGTCTGTCAAACGTGCCATACTAAATTTACACCACTCTCCGAGAAGAGGCCCTGTATGTCTTCACACTTCTTACATGCAGACAGAGGGATTGTGTATGTGACCGTCTATATTTAAAGTCTAGATCTCAAAAGGCACCAGCTGCTAAATAAAGTGCTCCTCCTCTTCAGTCAGATGGACCCAGTGAAATAACAGCATCACATTGGTCTCATAAGGTGCACAGTCCAACCAATCAAATATTGACCTTTAGATCAATCTCCTTTCATTGTATGGTATTATCTATGCTGCTGCCTGTGGAGGCCAGGGGAGGGACTATATTAAAATAATAATGACGACATTTTATATTATTATTATTATTATTATTATTTTAGCCACCTCTGGACTCTAGTTTTTAAGTTCATGGTCAACATTGAGTATAGGGCTATTGAAGTTCCCAATAACTTTACTTGTATAGTTCACGTTTTTCAATGACTGTCAGTCACAATATGCTTAGATAAAATATATATAAAATAGTAAAGAGGCAGATCCTTCAAAGAGACTGAACTCACCGTATTTTGGTTACATTTATGCTGATATTTGCTTTGACTTCCTAGTAATGTGGGGTGGGTTAAGGAGCCAGCTTTCACAAAAATAAGCAGAAATCAAATCAATCAAAATGCTCACATTTAATTGGTAACACTATATAATAACAACTAACTATTAAGCATTAGTTAAGCATCAGTTACGTATTAGTAACCAGTTAAAGCATTACTTTAATAAACACTATTTCAAGTTATAAATGTTGTTATAACCTCATGCAAAAATGCAAATGTGTAAACATCTGTGTTAATTATTATTCTATAAACTCCTTATTCATTAAATTATTGGTAATTACATATTCATTAATGCTGAATTAATGCTAATGTTACTTCATTAGTACTGTCTAAATACCACACAATAGCAAGTTCATGATTATCTTATACCGTCAGAGAAACAAAGATCAGTTCACTTCTAGATTTGCATACAATATTTTTATTCTCTGCATACTAAGAAACAAGTTGAAAATGTATAAATGTATTAGTCTCTAGTGTTTAAAAATATGTTACCGAACAATTAAATAGCACAGTATTCTTAGCTCCATCTACAGTGTCGTCCTTTGAAGCTCAGAGTGTACGTCTCGTTCCACACGCATACGGCACACACCCAAAAGTCATTTTAGCAGCATTCGCCTCTGTTCTACCTCTCACTCCTTCTCTGCAAGTGTGCCCAGGCGTGACAACACTCATTCACTCCATCTTTTCTGACAAAAACCTCAAGAGATTTATTAAAAATACCCCCTTTTCTTTTTGACGCACATCGAAAAAGTTGCAAAGCTTTTTGTTGCAATTTGTTGCTTGCAGTGATTGGTGTCTAGAGGTGGAGAAACAAGAAAGTGGGATTGAGAGAAGAGACAAGAGTGTAGTTTTATCGGGGAGAGAAGAGGTGAATGTTTAATATCAAAGACAGACGGAAAATATATCCCAGGTGCTCGTTTTAGAGTGAGTGACAGAGTCTGAATACAAAAGTAAAGCCACTTCATTTAGTGTCAAATCAAAATCTAATAAAGGATTTCCCAAAGTGCTAAATCCAAAATAACTTCACATGTGAAAGCCCCATGACAAATATGTAGAAGATTGAGATGCCCATTTTTTATATTGATTTTCTATGTAAAGCACGCTGACAGAATCAATAAAGCATTTTGTTTAGTAACAGTAGGTGTCAGGGAAAAGTTGAACTGGAGGCACAGTGAGATATCAAACGATTAGATGCCACTGCTGTCCAGTGACCTTCACAATATCAGAATGCAGGAATATAGGCTTTGAATCATATATAGACCCTTTCAGTTTGTAAACAGACAGTTCTAAATTCCAAAATGGAGGCAACTGGAGGCAAGACCATAATACATTTTCAATGGGGAAATTAAGATTAACCACAAAATATTGCAAATGACAACCACTCTCTACATGGAGGTGATGTCAGAGCCTGGTTAGGAAACATTAGTGAATGTACCTCACATTGTATGTTTATTTAATGTACACATTAGTAACAGTTAGACTTCTGGATGGTTTTTAGGTTTTAAGTCCTCACAGAAATGTTTAAGACCACAATAGTTTTTTCATTGTATGCTCAGAATTATTCTATCCCTCACCAGAAATCCTAATTTTTTGTAAGATAACTCACTTTTGCTCCAGTCGCCTCCATTCTGGAAAAACATTTTTAAAGGGTCTATAGCCTAACTATTATGTGACACAAAGCGTAAATAAATTCAGTGATTCGAAGGTACCTAGTATAATTTATGATGCATGAAAACATAAAGTTGAGTATGGCCAGAAGTGAGTATTACTAGTTGGCCTGAATCTGATATAATTCATGTTTAAAAATAACATCTGCAAACCATAATGCTTTCATTTGTACTCGTTAATGAGCTTCTGCCTCCCCTGTCAAATTATTCCTTGATGTATTCATTTTGAGGAGCAAAGTTTGAATGTTGGATGTTATAATATACCTGTATACTGTGACCTGATGTTAGATGTAATGCTTTCTACTTCCAAAATGATCCAATCCAACTTGATTGGTTATGGAAGGATACATTTCCTTAATCCAAAAAATACCGTAATGACATCTTTGCCACAAATTTGCACAAAAATATAATTTAACGCCTTGTGGTTGTTTCCTTCTGTCCTCTTTCAAAATATGTGCCAAGTGTGACTGTTGGTGCGATACAAGTGGACACAAGTGTTCAATTCCAATGGGACTTCTTCACAGTATTTGTCAAAACACAAGTCGAGAGGGAAGCTGACATTAGCGTCACGGACTATAGGAGATTAGACTGGACAGTGAGCCAGCGGTGCCCTGTCCCTCCCTCTGGCAGTAAAGACATGATGGACACCTGTCTCAACTTATAGGCCTCAAATATGTGGACAATACACTGTAGAAATGTTAACCTTACCTTAGAAAAAATAGGAAACTGAATTAAAATGTAAACTTAAATTATTGCTTAACTATTGTAAGGTTTAGGAGCTTTTGGGTTTATCTGAAGATGTCAAGAAATTGCTCTTTGTGAATGATCGTGAATGATCTATGCATTATTATTTTAAAAGCTATATATAAAAAAAGTCAAGGCAACTGACAATGTTGAATATTAATGCATCAGCTCTATAGTGCCTTTTTGGACAGTCAAAGGACTATTGAGTTTCATTCACTTATTTACACATAAACCACTTTTGTAGCCAGGACTAAAGTAAAACTCGAATCCTATTGGTCCAAGTTGTGTCCCACAAAGTCTGATTTGATGTTGCTGTAGTGGCCAGGGGAATTCTAATTATAATTGTGACAGATTACCTACTTTAGATCTCTACTTTAGGGCCAGATAAAGCATGTTCTAAAATGTATTTTATTTCAGGAAAATAACACACTACACCATACTAGAAGTCAGGTTAAAATGATTTTACAGTGTAGCTAGAGAAAACACAGCTATGTTTAAGATTGAGGCCCTGGGGGAGCAAACGAGTGCCAGGCATGGAGCAGCTGCTAAATGGGGATCCATACAGGAGCAGGCCCTAATGGACTGACTACACACTGCTTTGTGGCAACAGCACACATCAGTTTCACCAGACGCCTCCTTCTCCCAGCTCTGTCATGTACCTACTGTCTGTGGTTACATCTCCGTCTGCAAATGATATTAGTCAGGCCTAAAAGCACTGTCTCCAGAGGGGCTGTCACTGGGGGTCATTTCACAACATTCATCAAGACCAGAATAATTTCAAGAAGGAGAAAACAAAACAAGCGTATTAGCTCCAACGAAGAGCTTATGCTTTCACTGGAGTTGTTTTGGTAGTTTGTTTGGAAAATAATTGGTATAATTGGTTGCATTTGCATTTTGAAACTCTTGGGAAAAATCAGTAATGTGCCAAGGAAGTAGTGATTTGCTAGAAGAACCCTGGTTCAATTGCAGGTTTATAGCTTTACCATTGTGAGATGAACTACTTCTGTAGCCACAGCTGCCCCTGGGGCAATTCAAGGATTCAAGATTCAAAGTGTTTATTGTCATATGCACAGTGGGAATCATGTTTCTCTGCACAATGAAATTCTTACTTTACTGCTTGGACTGGATGCAATAAAATAGAAATACAAATAGATAAATAATAGAAGATAAAGATCAGCATGCATAAGTGTGAATATATAAAGTAAAATGTTAAAGACTATTTACATATATGTGCTACATTGTGCTGTTTCATTATGCAGGGAAACATATTTCCTACAATAAACACTCTGAATCCTTGAATCCTTGAATTCAGTGCCTCCAGCCACTTCAACCACTATCACCAATCACACAACTACATTCATTCATAGGTAATGTTAGGTGTCTTATCCAAAGACATATCAGTATGCACAGTTTCAAACAGGATTCGAACCGCCAACCCTCTTGTTATGATGACTGCTCCACCACCGAGCCACTGCCGTCCAGGCCTGTGCTCTGTAAGTCCATTTAGTTTATAGCTGCAACTCAAAAACTACTATTTACTCAGAAATTCAAACAGTGTCATTTTTAAAAACAACAGATTTTCTAAACAAAGGCCCCCATCTGGTCCTGGATTTGCCTCTGATCCTCAATACTGCCTCAGCTTATGCACGGTACCACCATAGCTTCCTCTGGGCTTAATTTAATACTTCCATATAATGTCCACAGATGTGACTGGAGACTGTAGAGATCCTGGATTTTAAAAAATGTGATTTTCTAAGTTGACCCAAGCACAGAGATGACAGACAAAGTGTGATACATTTGATAGAGAAATGGAGTAGGCAATTTGTCACCATTTGGGAAGAGTGTGAATTTACTTTAATGAGGGCGAGAATAGAAAATCAGGGTGGCATTCAGTTCAAACAATGATTAAATGTATTAGATTGAGCTAAAATTAAGCATTCATTTGTTTTTTGTTTATTTGCACCTCCAGGCACTGTAACAGTGTGATGTCAGATTGCTCATTATTACCTGGCCCCATTTAAAAAGGTCAGTGGAAGCTGAGTGTGAAGGTAAAGCTATTTTTAAGTGTTTGAGTTCTGATTTAGTTTTAAGTTTGTCGAAGTGCAGCTGAGCCAAATATTTACTACTTTCACCAAAGAATTGTGTTGGTATTGGCTTGTTGTTCTGATAACTGTTAGCCTAAAATGTAAGGTCCAAGGAAGAATGTTGCTTAATAGAACTAGAAGATCTCACTGCAAAATGGCAACAAAAAAATCAGAATTATATTGAAAGTCAAAGTAAAATACTAAGTAAACTACAAAGCACTCCGCCAAGGTAGCTAATTTCCAGTATATACACACAGCTACTTCCAAGTGTTCCCTACCTTTCTTGAGATGATTTGAATGATTTTGAATTGTTGTCATTAATAGAAACAAAGAAAGAGAAGTCATTATTTTGTCTTTTTTTCTGGAGGGATGTCTAGTCCCACAGAAGGTTCTTTGTTGAACAATTTATTTTAGGAGTGCATATAGGGAAAATTAGCTGCCTTGGCGAAGGTCTGCTCTCTCCGGGTACTTTCTAGTTCTGTATGTGATGTTGATGGGAAATATTAGTAGTTGTAAAACAAATTCAAGTAACTTTAAAGTGTAATACACACAAAGTGGTAGAGTCTTTCTTATCTGACTGAAACAAAAGTGGTTGTACTGTAGTGTCTGCAAAGGACTGAGCAGAGGGGTAGGTGTCAAATTTCACAAGACAGGAGGGGTGAGGGCTCACACAGCAGAGACAAGACAAGGAGCCTACATCCAGACGGTGATCCGGATCAGTCCCAGATCTAATCACTTCTTCCTTGTGTCATTCCTCTGCTTCCCTGAAAGTTTCATCCAAATCCGTTCAGTAGTTTTTGCGTGAAGTTGTCCACAGGCACACACAGACAAGCCAACACTACTTCCTGGGCTGAGGTAATAAATCTAAATGAGTAAAAACAACTCTAATGATTAATATTCTGATTCCAAGTCTTATTAACTAGACATTTCTATTTTGCAGTGTTTGGGCTTCTGAGTATTGGTCTTTCTAGATCAGGTTTCTAAATTCACTTTTTATTGACTCAAGGGGACGCTGGCCAACTGCTGTCTCATGGCTGAGCTACGGATCATGTTATTTTTGGCACAGCGTGTAATGCCTACCAGTCGCTGTTCTGGGATTTGCAGATGACAAGCATGCCGAAGATGCCAGCCCCACACAAACTATTTATAGTATTTAGTTGTAATCTGAAAAAGCATCTTTGGGACATGGATAGGGTTACAATGTCTCTTTTAAGGGGGTTTTGATGGGACATATGGTACAGGATATTTAGGGGAAGCTGGTTGAATTGATTTCTCATGGGGGGCAGAAATAGGATCAGGATATCACCTGGCCACTGGCATATTATGTACATGCATTGATAACATTTTTTACATGCCATGGATGTCTGGCAAAAGAGGCTTTATCGTTGAGATTTTAAACTGGTCTGTTTTATTACTTTCCATTTTAGATTATGAAATGCAAATTTTTAATCCCAATAATAAACAAAAGATAAAAGAGTTAAAAATTGCATTTAAAGGGGACCCTATAACAGATGTTCACATACGTTGACATGACAGAATTCTTTAACTCTTTACTCACGTAGCTTATTTTATTGACATTGCATTTGTTTGGCTTCCTTACACCACTGTGAAGGTCAAGTAGGAAATGACAAATATACAGCATTTATATATGGCCTGCAGAGTCCACAATAGAATCAACAGTAAAAAAAACAAAAACTAATGTCATTTTTGTGACAGTACAAATACAATGAGGTCTACACCCGTGGGGCAGTGGGCACACGTGAAGAAACAAACTTCATTGTCTGAGAGTACATGAGGTCTGCCACGTACAGGATGAGGTTGACGAAGGAGAAGACGGCCACCACCAGTTTACTGTCCCAGGGGCACTTCCCACGAGGGCACGAGTACGGCCGATCTGGAGACCCGTATTTTGAGTCAAAGCAGAAGACGGGCCACACGACCGATGCACTGAGATACAAGAGCACTTCTAGGAGCGTGCACACCACCACAAATCGCTCAAAAGTCATGCACAATACTTTCTTAGTCTTCCCACACATTGATATTAAAACTATCACAGCAGTCAGGGCAAAGCAGAATGAATAAACAGCGACGCAGTAGATGGTGGCTTCATATCGGGAATATTCGCTCCTGTTGGCTAGAGCTCCAAAAATGATACAAGCCACAAAACCCTGGACCACTTTGAGGAGCCCAGAGACTGTAGCCATGTATCCCACCACGGCTTGGCCTGGTCGGGCCCGGCACAGGCCAACCTCTGCTCCATAGGCCACTGTACCCAGGATGGAGCAGACTGTGACAGCGATGCGGAAGTTCCGAATGTGGCAGCCTTCATATGGGCACTCAGAGCGCACGAAGAAGAGCGGATAGACCACAGAGGCTGTTGCATACCTGAAGAAATAAAATGTGAGTAAATGAAGATTTATTATTATTTTATTATTATACAGCAACATCAAATCAGAGTTTAAGAGCTGCCACACTCAAAAACTTGTAACCCACAGACTGATTTGATGTTGCTATAGATGAAGCCAGGGGAGGGATTAAAGTAAAAGAAGAATTATGACAGCTTACTTTACATCATAGAATCAAAGTTTATTTCTACAGCACTGTACAACACAAAGATCTTTATAACATTGTTCTGGTTTTAGTAAAGCTTTAAGTAACCCAGTACTTACATGAGTGTACCCAAGGCCGCACATGTCACTGTGATGTTGTCCCAGGAAATGGGCAGGCAGCTGTACAGACGAGTGGCATCCAGGAAGAAGATCACGATGGTCATGGCAAAACAGAAGCACCATGCTGCCATACAAAACTCCCCATGTGACCCGCTGTAGCCCGCACCATGGGCGATCATGGCAATCACCGCACAGCCCATGGCCAGCTGACAGACACGGGCAGCACCCAAAGGAGAGCAAAGTGCCCTTTTGTTGAGGTACGGGCCGGCCTGGGGATCCATAAATGGGTCAGCCGGGGGAAAAAATAAACCAGACAGGACTGTAGGGAGACCGAGGCCCAGAAACGGTTTAATAAATGCTAAAGTTGTAGTAGAAAATTTGGAACTGAATCCAAGTCAGTTTCACCAAAAAAGCAAGAGCGTGATTTCACCTGTGGAGTTTAATCCCTAGACTATCAATGTCTCAACTTCATCAACTTCAGAAGCAGTACTGCGCATAAATAGTCTTTCCTTTTGTAGGCTTGAGTGGTCAGCTGGTTTGCCCCTATTGTGCCAGTTTTCTTGCCTCTTCTCTAAGCAATTCATTTGGGTGTCCTACTTCTGAGTTAGTAAATGTGGCACACTCTTGAAGGTGGTGTACACTCACCTGCTAAGGAATCCATGTATTCAAAACTGTGTCAAATCCCACCAGGTTAGCTGTCCCAAGTGACTAGTCTTAGACAAAAACTCCACTAGTAAACGATTCAAATGGCGTCTCCACTAACATTGTTCTGTCAAATTGCTCCCCGATCACTGGCTTGCTGTAGACTAGGAGGTAAACATTATCAACACAGTCCAATGTGTCTTCTCCTCTTTCGTTTGGTGACACACTTTACTCCTGTCACTGTGCCGGCCCGGGCTGGGGGGGGGGGGTACAGGCTGGTTAGTCAGAATGGAAGTTATTTAGGGATGGGCCAGTCACAGATGTATGTTAGCTGGGCATTTGTCTGGGTGTGGGGGTAAACAGACCCTGGGAAAAGTGTAAGAGGACTAAACCCATGATGTGAGCATTTGACACATGCATCAGTGCTGAAATATAGGAGGAGGTAGTGACATGTTTCAGATGGTGTGTTTTCTGTCTACGCAGCAAAAAAAGGAATATCTAGATCATCTCAAATGAATTAAGAATATTAATCTCGTCAAGTATTATTATTATTTAACCTTGTAATGTAATTCTGACTGATTATCTATCGGTGGAATAAAAAATCGTATTCCTCGGGTAGATAATTGTGCTTGAATGAAATAAAAAATCAATTCAAAAGAGGTCTGAATTACATTGAAAGAGGTCAAATTATCATAGACCTGATTAGTAAATAAATCTAGTCTTCTCAAGTTCTCAAATCAGGTAATTTGAACCTTTTTATGCTGTGTACATGTATTTTTTTGTTTGATTGATCAATAATAGTTTAATAATTTATTTGTTACAAGGGTAATATATGTGTTACAGGGGGCTGTTTTGCAAGAACTAAATACCACCTCCCCTTTAAATTTAAAGGGTTGACAGGTGTATTCTGTAATATCTATTTTTTATTAGTTTTAAATTAATGAAAATAGGGTCTAAATAACTACAAGACCACAGTGTTGTACAGTTGTTTTTGACAGCAGCTCATTTGTCGATTATTACTTATCACACAAGAGCTCCTATAGTTGCCTCCCTGTTGTTTAAGGGTTTTCATTCACCCCATGATCAGAAGCAGCCCCAGTGAGTTGGGTAAAGGTCTCTGTCTCCACCTGCAGGTGATTGCCTTGTTTAAAGTACAGAAATACTATTAGAGATTGGTCCATGAAAACAGGACCAAGTGGTTTTATTGTTGTCTGTTCAGTTAAAGTTGCAGTACAGTAAAAAACAAGACCAAAAAAAAGACTGTTTGAATGATGCACTCCACTTTCCCCAACTCTCCTTCCCAACCCTCTGTCATGGTCTCACACAAACCATGAAGTATCAGAATCATGAGCAGCAGTCTGAAGTTAGCTTATTTTTATTTTTTTGAAACGATAAAATAAAATGAGCTTTAAATAAGCTGTGAATTTTTAAATAATAAATTAGCTCCCTCACATTATTATGTTATGTTATTATATGATATTCTAGTCCTTGTTTCAATGTTTCATCAGAGAGCTCCTCTCCTGTGGAAGTGTGTGATTGGTTGAGAACAAGTGTCCCTGCGCTCAAAAACAAAAACCTCTATAATACAGCCCACAGAGGGTCTTGAAGTCTAATTTTTCCTCAGAAGACTTGGTATGCTGTACTGTATTTTTGCTGAAATACAAAATAAAACTATCAGACAATCTTTAAATTGTGTCTTTTATCATTCCAATGCATGTTTATCTGAAAATTGAATTATGCATTGTTCCTGAAGCCATAACTATAGAAAGCACTAAGCCTTCTATGAATAATGAAGTGTTACATGAAAAGTAAAATATCTGTCGTTTTTCCACCTGTTGTCATTAAAGTAATCAGCAGGGAGCGCTGTTGTTGCAGTCCCCCTTTAAAGACACTACAGCGTCAAGTGTAAATGACAATACAGACCAAATTATAAGGCCTTTTCAGGATTTCTTACTTTATTTCCGGTTCATGTCAGTCTCTCCAAAAGTCCTTGGGGTTTTTTTGTGTCAAAGACTCGGGGGCATTTGGAAGTAATTAATTTTGTGTGTAGTTTCTGAAAGACAAAGGAATGTACCCTCTCTCCTTCATGTCCTGCCTCTTTTTGAAGATTATGTTTTGCCCGAATACATTCACTTTAAAATAGACAATGTGGTAGAGCACTTAGATGGTATGACAGACCATAGGAGGTATATAATGTGACCCAAGCTCGCACCAAACCTCATAAGAGGACGCTTCACTCTGCTCCTCAGTAGCAAAATGCTTACAGTTTACATCTCACAAGTTACTGGACTTTTACCACTGTTTTGATCAGCATTAGCTTGTTGATAACACAAAGTAATAGGGAGAATTTGATGATTTTTGGGTTGACTAGATGTCACCTACATTAATTTCTATATTTATTAGTCTTCTTTTGCATTTTTAGATGTAAAGCTTGTGTGATTTACATGATGTTTCCCATGAAGACTGCATCAACCGTGTATCAAGACAAGAAATCTAGTCAACAACAGCCTAATAGTCCAGACTTTCCAGCACATGTTTTATTGAAATTACCATAATGATGAGCATCAAGTTAATTTTGGTCATGTAATACTGCTGATCACTACTGAAGCGTTCATCTTAACTGTATTGAGACAACAGCGTCATCCTCATCCAGGTCCAAAGCAGCCATCTAGTGAGGTGCAGCAAAAATAGAGCTGTAACAGTCCACAAAGCTTCACTCTTTTTAAATGCCACAGGGTCAGTCCCTCAACTCACAGCAGCAGGGTCCTCACTTTTTACCTGTGAACACAAGATAAAATATGTGAATAACTAGCAAACTATTTTTACAGTCTCCCAACACTGTAACATAAGTACAATGCCCAGGCCTCTAGTAATCTTCACCTGATCTGAGACTGTCTGGGATTAGCTTTAACTAAGTACGCGCCCATACAATTCTTGGCTGATACGGAACGATTTCAATCACTGGTTTTTAGCCAATATTGAGTCTGACACCAATATTTTGTTTTGGTAGGCTTTCCCCTGTTTTTATAGAAAGGAAATTAAGAAATCTACATAAACTGATACAACAGGGAATCTCGAGCTTCAGGAGACAGAAAGATGTGAGCAGCCTAGAATCACTGATAAAATGGTGGGACGAATTTACCAGTCCATCACAAATGTGGACTTTCGGAGGTAAAGTGTGGTCACAGGACTGGATTTAGATGTTTATTTTGAACGCAAACTTTGCATTTAGTAAGTTGTTGGTTATATATTTTGGAAGCTTTTTACATGACACCATGTCTTTAAATCTGCCTAAAACATATGGACAGTACAATAAAGATATATCATTAGAGAGATGCCATGAGGTTCAGTCAATGTCTGTTCCCGACGTCCACTGGCTCCAGCCTCAATTCTTGGATACATCAAAACACATGCATGTATTCTAATAAGACATGCTGTCCTTTGTAGGGCTTCCACACATGGACTCCATAATTCCCAATTCATCCCCCTCCTCTCGGCCCGCTCCTTTCAACTCTCATCATGAAAGAAAACGCATCCACTGTTTTTTTTGTTTTTTTTTAGATGCCCATGAACACACACGGAGATCAGCTTGAAATAAAAATGCACACAAACAACACAAAAGGAAGCCATACCCTAAACAAAAACATCAGTACGGTGCCCACATTAGAACAACAGGAAGGCCCAGTGCCCGGACTGACCACAGGGGCCAGCACCGTGTGATGTGGCCCAAAACAGGCCCTCTTTCTGGGGGCCACTGCTGTCTGTAGTGGTCTCCGGGGCCAGAGGGGGTGAGCATCCTGAACTAATTGCTTTGCCCTGACACGCATCCTTATCTTCTGAGTCAAGAGGAATTCAGCTTCAAAAGACCATTTCCTATTGACTGTGGCTTCATGAGTTTGAAACAACAAGAGAAACGCGGTTTTAAGACATTTCTACATTTTATACACAAGGAACAAGAGGAATGACTTCTAAGAATAAGGGATTGAGGAATGTAATCACTTTGATTTGATTGTACAGTAAAGTAAAAAGCTATTTGTAGTTGGAGAGAAAACATCCCTTTATCTGCTTTTGCTTATCTGGGACCAGGTCACAGGGGCAGCAGAGAAGCCTGGACTTCCCTCTCCCCAGACACTCCCTTCAGATCCTATGGGGGTGTAAAGGGGTGTTTGCAGGCCCTAACATTTTACTTGATAATGACCTAAAGGAGTGAGATTCTTAACATACACATTGTAGAGTATATATATAACAATATAACAAATGCACATTCCAAAGTCTATGTGATTTGACATAAAAACAATCCTTCTCAGCCCTCACCTGGGAGCTTTAGCCACTTGGGCACCTTCCCTGGATCAGATCTGGGTTTAGGGGGCTGACTCTGGCTGGGTGTCTCTTCACAGGATGGCCCACCGGTGTCCGTGTTCAGCTCTGGTGAAGACAGTGCTTCCTCTGGGTCCAACGAACTACTGGAAGGTGCTTGTAATGGGAGCATACTAAAATAAAGAAAAAATGTCTTCAGTGAGAAGCAGACTTCATTCATCTTAATGCCACGGCCATAGTGTGGTATTATCAAAAGTGTCCCTTAAGGCTAAAAGGCTAAAAGTTATATGCAATCATAGTAGGTAAAGGGAGACTTAAGCCTGTTGAACACTTCAGGAACTGAACAGGTATGATAAATGGTAGTGGTAACACAACACATGTCATTTCCTGTAATCTGGAGCATTCTAAAAGACATTTGCAGGTTTTATTTTACTAGTTCACAATCACAATATAGAAAGTAAGGATGGTTCCATCAAGGATAACACGGATAACCAGAAGAAATTAACAAAATATTTGTATCAAACAGTGTTGATATGTTACTTTTAAACACTGGCAGTTTACATTCATGACCCAGTCATAACTATAATATGCCAGTCACAGTAAAATGACTAGGCTTTATTTAAAATACATTTGCAGAGCAGCAATAGTCCTAGTGTGAATGAGGGCTCTGTTAGCTCAAATCTTCACTGATCTATCTCCTAGTAAGGACGTTCTAATGCGCCCATATGCCCTGGGACGTTCTGGAGAAGTCACATAGGCTATTTTATTCCAAATGCACAAGATTAAGAAATATAACAACAACATGCACCATTCTATTCTAAAAGCGATGTGAGGGAGCGGAGGAGGACAAATACTGTGTACATCGGCCTCAGTGAACAACGAGATACAAATGTTAGTGTCTCTTTTGATAATAATGAGCAGCAGAGGGAGGGAAAATATTTTCCAGGACATTTGACACTTTCCATTTTCCATATGTTTTCCATGACTGGAAAAGAGTCAATCATTTTCCAGGTTATCCAGGACACATAGGAACCCTGTATGGCCCCGAGTTTGGGGTAGACCCTGGACAATGGCCAGTTAGTTATGTTGGGTTTTTATCTTTGCTAATGATTGTACTTCAATAACAGAGGCAGTGTGATCTTTCTTGTTAATGAAGTGGAGAACAGGTGGGGGTGAGTTTTGAGAAGCGGTCTCTATCTTTAGCGGGACAGGAAAAAAGTCAGAGAGAATGTGTGGAGGAAATGAGGTGCACGGGGCACCTGCTGTTTAGACTGAACCTCAAAGGGATTCCAATGATGACAGCTTTGTGACAGGAAAATAATCCGGCTGCCGCAGGTTACAAGTGCGTATACACAACACTAAACATGCAGCACGTGTACACATACCTCACTATAGACTCGTCCGCTTGTACGGCTGAGACCGACGACTCCAGCAGCTCTTTCTTTAAATAGGCGTCTGCGCACAAAACATAAAAACGTCAAGCCATGACAAGCCAAGGGTGAGGCAGGGTCACACAGGTAAATGGGGTTATTATAAAGTGTCAGTGGGAAGAATCTAGAGCCAAAACCTGAGTTACACTAATCCACGTTCGGGAGAAATGCTCTAATCCTCATTTCTCTGAGTTTACAAATAATCCACTAAAACTTTGTGAAGTATGACGGTATTTTTGGCCTCATCTTGTAATGGTAAAGAAGATCCAGATGGATTCTTTGGTCCATTTAAAAGTTGACAAAACTAAAATTTAAGTGCACAATATTTTACCACAGTTAAGTGCTGTATGTTATGTTATTTCACATTTCTGATTATCAAAAGCATATTTAACATTTATGATACTAACCTGTCGTTGCGTCAGAGCCAAAGTAGACTAGAGCACCAGGAAAAAGGTCGCCCTAAAGAGACAGAGAGGGACATGAACAGAAGCCTTCAGAAAACGCTTGCCGCCCTTCGCAATTTCTGCAAAAACATAAAAAATAGCAAAACAAAACTACACGCAAACCACCACATCCAAGTCGAGCCTTAGCTCAATCCTGGAGATGATTCATGACTGCGGGATCTGAATGAGTAACCATAGATCTTTGAAGTAGACCACAAAATGAGCGCCAATCAAATAGTTAGTGAAAACACTTTCACCCCTCGAGCACAACGCTCTTCTGAAGCGCTGCTCTTAATGGTTTTAATGGACTCATCGCAGGCACAGATTATCCACTGTACAATTATGAGGCAGGAGCTCAGACAGACAGGCAGCTCTTGTGTCTGTCACACTCACGTCACTGTCATTTCTGGGTTTGGAAGAAATATCAGGAGGAATATAGTACATTTGAGTCGGTCTAACTATAAACAAATTATGCGACTTCACTGACCATTTCAAATTTGGATAATTATGATCCCACTGTCAATGGCAGTGATGTGGTCCCGAACTGGTCTGATTATGGGGCCATTTTAACTCTTATCCACAATTTACACACAAAAAATATCGTCTGTATTTGATGGTAAATAAGAATACATTAGAATTAAATAGCACTTTTCTCCACACACAAATGAGGGGGCTTCTTGACCTTGAACCTGAAAATAACCAGTTCACTCTGATCCAACCAAGATCAAAATGAATTTCTATTTTGGTCTTCATGCAAGACATGTCCAAAGTCATGGGCCAGTCTTTAATTTGACCTTCAGCTTCCTACTATATGGCAGTCCTAATTTTTGACAGAATTGATATTATAATGCACTGGTGCTTCTCACTTGGTGGGTCAGAATGCAGAAGTGTCACTGGACAGGACAAGAGGACAATGTCGGCCCTTGCATTGTTATATTCGGTCGTGCATCTTTATTTTTTCAAATATGGCCCTTTGTAACAAAAGTTTGGACTCGGGTCTGTGTTGTTTAGTACAGCATCCAAACTCATACCAAAATATCACATGCATTGTCAGGCCAGCCACATCTGTGAGTTTTTACATTAGTATAAGGCTGCCACATCTCTGTCAGTCTGGTTTAGGGCATAGTTTGACTTTTGAAGTAATGCACACACTTAGTTGTAAATCAATTATTAATATTATTTTAGCTATATTTCTATTTGTTTATTGCTCGCTTATATCCCTTTCTGTACAGCCCCCTGAGGCAATTTTATTTTTATATAGGGCTATACAAATAAAATTGACATTTGAATTGAAATATTTAGCCTGTCAAACAATCCTCTTCAAAATCGTCTTGTTCATTACTTTATTTGTAGAGAATTAGTAGCCATCAATAGGACTAGGCAACAGCGTCCTTTCCGTGTCCCCCCATTACCCTAAACTGTGCAGTTGCTAAATTGGGACAGTCTGGCCTAATTGCTATTATTGTAGCGCTGTGAACAGGAAACAATGTGTTACAGTGGAACAGGAGGTATCCCAGCTATGTGCTCCTATTTACGGACGCACCTTCACTCGGGACGGGGCAATGGGACTGGACTCTTGAACATGAAGCAGAACACACTGAAGTGGATGGGTGAGGGAGGGGACGCCTGGTATCAAAGGATTGGGTAAGCATTCCTTTCTTGACATGATACAAAGTGATTAAAGTCTATGTTTGAGAGAGACACAAAGGGCGTCTACAGTATGTGGCAGGACAAAAATACTGATTAAAGATTCTTAGTATTTGAGATTGATGTATGGTGTGCAAAGCAGATTAAGGATGGTGTTTTTGTGTGCTTTTAAGTTCTTAATGGATGGGGACATGGGGGTAAGGGGCGGGGAGAGGCACAAGAGAGGGACAGTAGAAGGGGTACAGCAGAGGGAAAAACACTGCTTACAACAGAGGAAAAACTTTGGTTTAATCCTGGTTTAACTCCACCCTTGTCCAAATTAAGTCCTGATTAAGTCCTTGTTTTGACCTAGGATGGTCTGGTTTGGTCCTGGTTTGGTTTAAGGCCTTGTTTATTCCTGGTTTAGTGCTTGAGGCATTGTTTAGTCCCAATTTGGAGTTTGAAAGGCCACTGAGAACGTTATCTTTTGTTGAAATCCCTTTGAGGAGCTAAATCTTGTTCATGATCGTTCCACCGCCTTTCAAGCATTTTTCTCTCCCCTTTTAACTGGCTTATTTTCTTTTAAAACAAAATTTAGAAATCAAAGTAAATCAGCGTGTATTCCCCGGGGTATAGTCCCGGTGGGACATGCCCGGAAAACCTCCAAAGGGAGACGTCCAGGGGGCATCCGATCCCCGAGCCACCTCAGCAGGCTCCTCTCAATGTGAAGGAGCAGCGGCTCTACTCTGAGCTCCTCCCGATCTCCAAAAGAGTGCCCGGCCACCCTGCGGAGGAATCTAATTTTGGCCACTTGTATCCGCGATCTTATCTTTCGGTCATTACCCAAAGCTCATGACCATAGGTCAGGGTAGGAACATATATCGACTGGTAAATTGAGAGCTGAGCCAAAACAACAGTCCGATACACCGACCGCATCACAGCAGAGGCTGCCCGGTCTGCCACGCGATGTTGCAGAGGCGTGTCAGCCAAGACAGCGTCACGACATCCAGAGACTTGAGGTACTCAGGGAGAATCTTATCCACCCCCGGTACCTTGCCACTGAGGAGCTTGCAAACCACCTCAGTGACTTCAGCTTGGGTGATGGGCGAGTCCACCTCAGAGTCCTTGAGGATTCAGAGAGGATTGAGAAGATCCCCACTTGCCCTCTTCCCAACCTGATGGCGCAAGGAAGGGACCCTCACGCTCACTGGGGTGAACTCAAAAACATGGCAGCTGAGCTGGGGAGCTATAAGCAAGCCCACACCAGCCCGCCGCCTCTCACCGCAGGCAACGACAGTGAAACCTGGAGGGTTCTTGAGGAGCTGGGTTCCAGAGCCCAAGCTGTGCGTGGAGGTGAGCCCAATCTCTAGCCGGTACCTCTCAACCTCCCGCACAAGCTCAGGCGCCTTCCCCCAAGCAAGGTGACATTCCATGTCCCTGTCGCCAGAGTTTTGGTCCACCCAAACCACACTGCACTGCACTGGCCCCTCATGGTAAGCCTACTGGAAGGCAACAACAAACCCCTCCACCACAATAAGGTAGCAGTTCCAGAAGGGTTCATTGTGTACGTCTTAATTCTCAGCCATTTCATTATTGGAATAGCTCTGAACTCAAAGGCAACAAAGCATCAAGGCTCTGCCCATTGCTCTGTGTGTGTATGAGAGAGAGTGTGCGTGTCAAGATCAAAGTGAGGCCTGTATTAACCCCATGTGCCAGTCTGGGAAAAATCAAGCCCAGCTGGGGTCAAGGACAGTGGAGCGAGGGAACAAGTGTGAGTCGGGAATGTGCAGGGCCTTTGAAGAGGAGCAGGGGCCCAAACATCCACTCTCACTGCATGTGTATATGTGCTGCTGGGGAAAGGGTTCAGAGAGGAACGAGTTGTGGATAGAGCTTTTCAAGTTGTGCTTTTCTCCTCATTTGTGAATAAACAAAGGGTTAAAATAGTGAGGGTGACTCTTACCTGGAAAAGTGTCACTGAAGGGTCTTTCAGAACAGTTTTAGGAGGCGTAATGACTGAAACAGAGTTCAGGGAAAAAAATATTTGAGCAGGCTTGTGCAGGTTATAATAATGTCTGTTATATTGTAGCTGGGTAATAAATTAGGTCATATAAAATATTAGAAAATTCAAAACAAAAAAGACAATGGCAGGTAGGCAGTGTAACAGTGTATTCATCAGAAAGTATTATATCTTGGAAATTTGTAAACTGAGATATGGCTTGTACATTTTCCAAGTAGTGGCTCAAGCTGTAGCTATTGTATGTATTGTAGTAATTTATGATGTAAAATTTACATTGTAAATAATACTCACATAGATAAAAAGAGAGTTGTGGATCCTCCAAGTGACTTCTCACAAACTGCCTCACAGCACCAACTGGACACATACAAAATTAATCAACATAATCTTATCTGTGTAAAGCACGTATGATGTAGAGAAACATTCATTTTTCATGTGGAAATTCCCAGTTTTTGTTGTGATGCTATCGGACCGATGTGTTGCCGCTGGGCTGAGGTAGGTCTCATCCTCAGAATTACAGACCTGCCTCATATTTGGGGTCTCTGTGTCACTCTGGTGTGGCTACCGTCATTACAGTCATAAATGTGGTGAGGGAGCCGCGAGTTGCTTTAACATTGCAGCCATACCTGTGGCTAGCCAGCTGAAATGAGCACTGCACACTCACACAAAACACAGACAAACACAGACTGCAGTAGACGCACACACCTGTCTCCAGAGGCCTGAAGAAGCCCTGTAGAACATGTCTGTCTGGAAACTGGATCCTTAGGACCACCTGGAAACACAAGGACCATAGGATTCATGTAAGAACATAAAGGACCATTTCAAACAAGTGGTTCAATACGGTCTGTTTATTATGAGAGTAGCTACCTTCATTCTCCCATTTAGGAGTCACCACAGCCTCCCTCTAACCCCTTCTTCTGTCTCCTCTTCTCTCACACCCTGCATCCTTTTACCAATATAATCCCTCCTCTGTACATAACAAACTCTCCTTCATAGATATTATGTAGATATAACTTCGGTAAAAAATTCCATTTGTCCAATGCTTACTTTGGGATACCGCTCCATCTTCTCTTTTATTTGCGATTCTCTTAGTGCTTTAGTCATCAGTGGAGCCTCTTCCAAATGTTTCCTGTTAGACAAACAGTTAATAACATAAAATACAATGTCAACAGGAAAGATGAGGAGATGATCTTGACACAAATGTGTGTGGCCTAGTACAGTATGTATGAGCCAGAGATGCATTGCTGTGGTGGGACAGATTCCTTATTGTGTAATTGCAGCCATTGACACTGTAGCCCCAGATAAAAAGGAAGTGTGCAGTGAGGTGTACTTGTTTGCCATATTTAAATGCTTCTGTAGAGCGTGTGTGGTATCTTCTAAACAGGAACATGATGAAACTGTGCTCGATTGTGGCAACTGCCAGAGACCTCAGAATACACTCAAAGGCATCTGGCTGTAGCTACTCATTACTGAATTTAAGGCGATACACTGACAAAACTCTTGCCAATCTGACTTTGACTTTTGAATGCCCCGACCCTCTATCACACTAACCAGGAAGTGTGAGAGTAATGCCAGTGCTCTAGGAGTTGGCTTTTGATTCTTAGAGTTAAAAAATGAAAATAGCGTTGAATAAACGGTACATTTTGACATCAGTTCTCTCACAGTATTCCTGATAGATTCTAGCCCTGGATAGACAACAGTTGCATCTACCAGAGCGCTCCTACCCAGTGGATTGGTTCCTTCCTCGTTCGAAAACAAGAATCCTTATAATAAAGCCCACCGAGGTTCTCAAAGTCATATTGTTTCTCAGAGGATTTTTGTTATACTGAACCTTTGACTGTTTTTTTTACTTAAATACAAGGAGAGAAAAAAATCCGATAGTGCAGCTCAAAGTCTTATACTGTGTACTTTCAGCTTCTCACCTCTCACTCTTGAGTTGAGCGAACCGTTTGCGTACGTCATCAACCGTCACTTCAAAGAACTCGTCGGGAAGATCCACATTGTCTGAATGATGCGACTGACAGTCCAGATGGTACACCAGGGGCTCCCTCTCCACTGACTACAGAAGGAAGATATTGTAAAACTGTAAAAAGTACATAGATGGTCTTTGAAAAGCGTAAACATTGCTAAAGAAGCCAGTTTACCTCCAAAAAATCTTCTTTCTGGCCCAAGTCCTCTTTGTGGTGATGACATGCAGTGGGTTGTGACTATGATAACAAATAATATGGGATTTATTACTAAATACACCGACTTTAAAAAACAACATCAAACTCAAACTTCTCATAATAAGTGCCACTTCTGAAAATATTGGTCCTTCCAAGTACCACATTATTGCACTGAAACTGGACTACAATGAGACAAAGGGTCTCAACAGAGAAGAAAACAGGGCTAACCCGATTTGTACATTTACATCTAAACTGGGGCTAAACCTGGACCTACAAGATATTGTTTTGCTGCAAGTCTCACCTTTGTGGAACCGTGACAAGATTTTGGTTTCTTGGCTTTGGGCGATTCAACAACGGAGCTCTGTCCTGACAGGAGTGAAGTTGAAGGCCGCATTAAGGCAGCTCCTCCTGGACCTCCAAGACGCTGGCCTCCTCCAGAAAAAGGAATGAAAGGAGCTGATGATGATGAAGCTGAGGAGGAAGAGGAGCAGGAAGGAGCCTCCCATGTTTGGACGAGAGGCTCTTGAGGCCGCACTGCATCCTGGGACTTCAGAGGACAGTCTTGTTGTTCGGGTGTCGCACTTGTGGATTCAGAATTTGGTGTGGATGAGGTTTCCATTGGCCTCTCTGTGCTGGCTGTTGGCATCTCTGTCATCATTACTTCCGCCTGTGTTGGAGCGGATTCAGGCTGAGAAATCGAAAGGCTTGGCATGTTGTCATTGGCAACAGATGTTGTTGGCACGGCAACTGGGTCTGTGGGTGCCTCACCATTTTGTTCATTATCAGTTTTATCCTTCTTAATTAGAAACCTAAAAATACAAGTATTTCTTTGTTACAAAAAACAGTTGTCGGCTACAAACTGCATATACGTACAATACAGTAAACAAATTACAAAACAACAAATAACTGAAGAGAAACGTACCTGACAATGGCACTTCCTCCTGTGAGCCCCAGAGACTTCAGAGTTGAATTTTTAAGAGCTTCTTCCCCAGCCACCTAGATATGCACACAGTTATGTTACCTTGCCTTATTGCTTTATGCCTTAAGGAAGAGCCAAAAGTCCATAGTGTACCTCGTCTCTCATGTAAACACACACAGGGATGGCTCTGGACTCACACAGCTGTGACACACTGTAGAGTGAAAACAAACAAAACAAGACTTAACACTTAAATTATGGGTCACAGATTATTTGGTTTAACAGTGAGGTACCAAAGCCTAGAAGAGAATTTTCTCTTGTTCAAGACAATAACTCAGTGATTTTACAATAAAACCTTGTGCGATGCAGTGGCACGCTGTTACCATGTGTAACCCATGTGTGCAGAGCCAAGTGTAGACACTAATTGAGTCATAAATATTTTACTATTGTTCTCCTCAATAGAGAAAATCAAAGCTTTCCCTTTCACACCATTCCTACAGCTTTTATCTCAGTGTGCAGAAAATACTAATTTCATGGAAGTGTAACTTCCTTGGGAACAAGGAGTGATGTCATGTAACGGAGATGACTGGAGCACCTGGGACAGCACAGCTGGAACTACTGAGCAACAGCTGCTTGTCTTTGTATGATGAGATGTGTGAGAAAACTCCAGTACAGAGTAGTAGAAAGCTATCTCTTCCAGTACTACTCTGGATTTAATTAGAACATGTTTCCTTAGTGTGCACATGACAGTATACACTTTAAAATAAAACTAATGAGTAATGATAAACATTAGTTGCTGTACAAGAGGAGGCACAGACCTGGTCTGAGGGAAGTGTGTGAGCAGTTCCCACAGACTCTGTCCAGACGAGAAGGATCCCTGTAAACGAGAGCCGTCCTCCATCTGCAGCGCGATCCGCACCTGAAGCCAACAGCACAGTTTTATTTATTTATGTATGTGTATATATATATATATATATATATATATATATATATATATACACACACAATATAGTACAGCAATATAATGACTCATGCTGCAAATGAATACAATTTGAACAATAAAGAAACCTAGCCCCTAAAACATGTAAAAACTTTAATGACTGACATTTATTCTGAGTCTTAAAATATTTCAGGGTCTTTTGGTTTTCATTTGCTTTGAAGCCTCCAAACATGGCATGATCAAATGTAGCACAATTTGAACTTTGAGTTTATGTTCCTGTCCTATGTGTGACTGCACCCAAAGAAGTGTAAGAATAGGTTAACGCTCACTAAATGTTTATCACCACAACATATAAAACACTAAGATCACATCATTAACATACTTAATGATTAACTTCTTCCACAACACTAACCATTGTACAAGTGTTTCTTAGAATTCAAAAGGGGCACCAGCTTTAATAAGCACCACAGCTGCTGTAGGTGGCCATTTATTAGCTCTGTTTGGATCTATTCAAAAGAACATCCTTCTATAATAAAACTTCTTTGAGCTGCACATGTCAGACCACCTCTCAGTGAAATGAGGAACAACAGACATGAATGTAAGTGTTGTTGAGTCCATCTTCAACCTGTTTATTTGGTCAGTGCCAGAACAGCACGCTGGTTTTCGGCACACCAGAGGAGATCAAAAGAGCACCTTGGCCATTCGCACACACAGCTTGGCTCTGTGCACAAGTGTGGGTTATTTGGACAATGTGTGCTACAGTGCGAGTGAGTGGGTTGTGTATAAAATCTGTGAGGTATCAACAGTCAACTATCCATCAAATGAACAAGAACTACGGATCAAACCCAGCCGCACTTTTACTGCTTAGATTATAAACAGGCTGATGTCATAGGAAAATATAGCTCAGCTACAAAGTGAGGTACCATACGCTTTCTTTAAACACATTGGATCAAAGGGACTCAGCAGGAAAGAGCATTGATAGTTTGCCAGGTACATTTATGACCAAATACTATTCATTGATTAAATTAATAAAATGACATTTATATCAACCAATAATTGCTTACAAAGCCCCAACCTGTGCCCGCCTCGTCCTAATCTTTTATGATATCTGGTCTTGTCAAAAAACGACACATACATTTTATGAACTTACCTGGCTGTCCACTGCAGCCTGTTTCTTTGTACTTTGCACCATTTCAAGTTTAGCATTGTTCGGCAGGTTGGCAAACCTCCACTGCAGAGTCAGGTCCACAACAGTTCTCTGAAACCTGAAAATGTATAGTATTTAGTCTATTTACACAAACGAAACATCAGTTTTCACTCCGTCTGTAGAGATGAATGTGTAAGTCGTGTGGCGTGGAGCTAAGAGCGTGCTTGTGATTTTGAACACAATAAAATACTGTTTGCATTAATGCCAATTTGACTTACTTCAAACCGTGATCTTCGGAGCTAAATCCATGCTTTTTGCAGACATCCTCCAGCACCTATGAACACAACATCGACAGAAAATCTCCAGAATCAGCTCAAGATTCTAATTAATTCACACAAAATAGAAACTGATCAGTCACTGGCTAACAACAGTTAGCGAAACAAGCTAACCCCACTGTCTGTGATGTGCGCTTTAACCCACAAAGACTCTCATCACAACTCACCGTCTACAGCTAAACCCTCTGAAATGAGTTTAAACAGAAGTTACCTGCAGTAGCGGTGTGTTTGGAGACACTTTGACGGTCTGTCGTCTGCCATTTGGAGTCAGGACTGTCACAGCTGTGCCA
This sequence comes from Philypnodon macrostomus, assembly GCA_036025475.1. Taxonomy (NCBI): domain Eukaryota; kingdom Metazoa; phylum Chordata; class Actinopteri; order Gobiiformes; family Eleotridae; genus Philypnodon; species Philypnodon macrostomus. Next base: position 52,963 of record JAVQKC010006986.1, read on the forward strand.
CTGGCGGCCATTCTCATCCACTACGTCACTGTTTATCAAAAAAAAAAAAAAAACTTTATTGAGACTTCGTTCACACACGCACACGCATAATGTTCACCAGTTTATTTTGTGATTGTATTTAGGAAATAAGCTTGTAATTATTAAGCACACACAGTATAGCATCCATCACAAGAACAAAACATCTATTTATATTTTACCATAGTAGTCCAATAGTCTGATGATGAGGTTACAGTCAATTCAATCCAAATAACTTTATTTATCCTCGAGGGGAAATTCAAGGCACTAAATGCATTGTACGCTAATATTCATAAAAAAATATTTATTATTATTTATTTAGTTGTTTGGTTTAAAACACTGGGCCAGAGTAACACTATAGATTAACACCCAGAGCAGTATAGGACGTGTTTTTATGATATAATAATCATAAAATATTTTTTGTGTTTGTGTGTGTGTTTTTTCAGATACAGAGTCTGTGTCTTCTGGCTATAGGGGCCTACATCTCCAATGTGTTTCCCAGATGAACAGTCATTGCCTACAGGCTTTGTGTGCCATGTGCTGTGAGTGGAGAGTCCAGGCAGTTTGAGACAATAAGAAGGTTCAAAGCTGGACTCAGGCTGGACACGTGAGTCCAACAGATGTAGAAGTGTCAGGTCAGAGGGACCTGCTCAGCCCTGTGTAGCGTCCCCAACAAGACAGAGGTGAATACTGCTTTCTGTTCTGGGGGAAATGACCACTGTCTGAATAAACAAACAAACAATCTATTTCCTCTTCCAGTCTGCGGGCTTCAGCGTAGACCTGCCAATTCAGAAACACCCAGGATTGAGATTGAGAGTTCCGCCTGTTTCTGAAAACCTGACTGAACATTTTTAATATTGAACAATGTAGGCTAGCACATTACTCCCAAATGAGTCGGCTAAACTAAATGATGTTTTGCTTACTGAGACAGTTGGGTGTAGCCCTTGACCTGGTTTTGGTCCCATGTGTCCTGGTCACTTTCGGGTTGAAGCTGTCCTTGTTTTACTATTAGATTCGCTTTAATAGGAACATACAGAACATCTGCTCCATAGTCATAGTCCTATTCCATATCATTAGAGAAGGCCATGGACCTGTCACATGCGCTCAGTGCTTCAGTGACCTGTCGCTCCACCGCGCTCCCCTTTCACACGGCAGCACATTCAATCAAACGCACTTCAAAGGCAGTGCGGTCATATGACGACACCACATCAAAGGGACCTGAGTACGCGTGAGCTCTCCGGAGGGGCGTGCCAGGCGCGTGAGACCGACGCCCCGCCGCGCGCATCTGCCAGAGCATCGCGATGATTGGCCCGCGGGAGCTAGAAACGAGCCTCCTGGAAACGAGGGGCACGAGGAGGGGGCATCAAATATAACCCACAGTGGGTGCAATCTGCGAGTTAATCTACAACCAACTCTGAGAAAATCAAAGAAGAAGCGCACAGGGATATTTCACAATGACGCGTGGGGCACATTCCTGAAGCGATCATGGAGTTCTGTTTTTCCTGCGCCTTTGGTTGTCTCCAAGAGTTCATCTTCAGTCACAGAACTTTTCTCGCAGTTTTTTAGGAAATGCTTGTTGTTTAATTAGTGACAAAGATGCAGCGTGTGGCTGTGCGATCCTGTGTGCTGCTGCTCCTCTTCCACCTGTGCGCACCGGGGGAAGCCAAGAGAGCGCGCGGCAGAGGAGCGCAGTCCCGGCGGGTGCAGCAGGCTCCCGCGTACCGGGAAAGAGTGGACGGAGCGGAGAGCTTTCCTTTAGACTTTACAGCCGTGGAGGGAAACATGGACAACTTTATGGTTCAGATCAAGAACCTGGCGCAGTCACTGTATCCGTGCTCTGCGCAAAAGCTGGACCAGGACATGAAGCTGCACTTTCTCAAGAACGAGTCTGTCACCTGCAATGACGGCTCCCCGGCGGGGTGAGTGTATCACATAAACCACTCTAAACTACCTTACACGGTTTTGTTCTAGGCAGAAGTAAAAGCTCGGGGTCCCTCTCCGCGTCAGTGGACACTCGCTCTGTGCCACTCCTTTATTCCCTCCGGATGTGACCGATATGGATCAAAGGAGCAGATCAGAGCGCGCCTTTGAGCGCGGCCACTGAGTCCAAGAGGCGACATTGTTTTATTCCCTTTAATTATTAGCCTATAGGGAAAGTTTAAAGGGTTGTATATGTGACAAAGCTTTTATTTATTCGAGAGCTGGCATACACTTTATGTGATCATTATATTAAATCTGTTTATTGTAAACAAGTCTAAAGGCAACTCAATGGCTGGACAATGGATGAGAAAATACATCAGTTGTTGACAGTTGCAGATACATGTGATTATACTGCATAGATCCTGAAATGTTGTCAATGGCTGACCAAACAACCATAGAAATGACAGTATATCCATGGCATTTTCAGCCCTTATGTGCCAATGAGTTGCTTACAGTACATTTTACAGCGGGCAGAACCACTTTTAAAGACTGTGATTTTGTTGCATCTGGAAAAAGGTAACTCAGAGTTCTGCTATTTTGGGATACAATTTGCATTCTGTTATTGCCTTCAAAAGTTTGGTTACTCATGAGACGATGCACTGCCTTTATGACAGACTATTATCCCATAAAGTACTTGTTGGTTATGTCAACAAGTGTCCTGAGCCATATGCCACCCAAGCTGTCACGCCTGTGTGAGCTCCTCACTGTCAGGATGATGAGTTTCCTCTGCTTGTTGTTTTAAATGACTGTGAAGCCCTCTAAACAGGCTCCTGCAGTGCGTTTTAGTAATGCCATCAGAGCCAAATCTTTCATGTTAGGATCAAAGATACCATTCGCACCACAGGGCTGCACACTACACTACACACGCTCATGCATAAATATACTGGGTTTCATCCAGAGGTGGGCAATAATACTCATAGCAACATAAAAAAAAGTAAACTTAATTTTGGAGTCCAAATAAGAGAATACTTTTACCCTCCTCGAGCCATAGCTTTTTGTTGTGTAAATGTTATGCATTTTTTTACTTAATCTTTTTGAAGTAATTCAGGAATTTGCTCATTATTTACAATTGTAGTCTGTATGATTACTTTAAAAATAGAATAAACACACACACGTAACTTTAACACTAGTGATATTTATTCACTAATAACACTATAACAGATTGTCTGATTACAAAAGAATTAAGAAATACATCTGATATTACTTTCAATCATTTACTCAATCATAGTAGTTTTCCCATTACCTTTTTTACTCTTACTTGAGTACTTTTGACTGTTACTTGAGTACTTTTGACTGTTACTTGAGTACCTTTGACTGTTACTTGAGTACTTTTGACTGTTACTTGAGTACTTTGACTGTTACTTGAGTACTTTTGACTGTTATTTGAGTACTTTTGACTGTTACTTGGGTACCTTTGACTGTTACTTGAGTACTTTTGACTGTTACTTGAGTACTTTTGACTGTTACTTGAGTACTTTTGACTGTTATTTGAGTACTTTTGACTGTTACTTGGGTACCTTTGACTGTTACTTGAGTGCTTTTGACTGTTACTTGGGTACATTTGACTGTTACTTGATTACTTTTGACTGTTACTTGAGTACCTTTGACTGTTACTTGAGTACTTTTGACTGTTATTTGGGTACATTTGACTGTTACTTGAGTACATTTGACTGTTACTTGGGTACATTTGACTGTTACTTGGGTACCTTTGACTGTTACTTGAGTACCTTTGACTGTTACTTGAGTACCTTTGACTGTTTCTTGAGTACCTTTGACTGTTACTTGAGTACCTTTGACTGTTTCTTGAGTACCTTTTACTCTTACTTGAGTACTTTTGACTGTTACTTGAGTACTTTTGACTGTTACTTGAGTACTTTTGACTGTTATTTGAGTACTTTTTACTCTTACTTGAGTACCTTTGACTGTTACTTGAGTATCTTTGACCGTTACTTGAGTAATAGTAAGATTTTCTTTACTCTTACTTGGCTGCTTTACCCATCTCTGAGTTTGTCTTTGCTGTCCTTTTGAAGATACTACATCAAGCAGTCTAAAGGAAGCAAAAGGTGGCTGGTGTTTTTAGAAGGTAAGAACCAGGTGTTTTTCGTCAATAATTTGACAAAGTCCTGTGATGCACATTTCTGATATTTTGTTTTGGTCAGGTGGATGGTACTGCTTCAACAGACAGACGTGCAACAGCAGGTACGAGACAATGAGAAGACTGATGAGCTCCACCAAGTGGCCAGCGTCTAGAAAAGGTAAATTGAAACTTTAAAGGGTTCCCATTATGTTAAATTGACTTTGATACTGTGTTATAAAGCAGTAGTTCTCAAACATTTTAATCTAAGTACCACCTCAGAAAATATCAAACAAATCAAGTATTAACCAGGGCTAAAACAGGGTTAAACCAGACTATATACTGGTTCCCAAAACACCAAAAACCAAATCAAGACCACTAGAGTACCACCAGTGGGTCCAGTACCACAGTTTGAAAACCATTGTTTGGTTGTATCTTCTTTCCATTATTGATTTCTGAGTTATCCAGTATGCTAAGGCACTAAAGAAAAAAAACATTTTTTTTAAAGTGGGTGTGGCCAGCAGAGGGCAAGCGTGTCTTAAAGGGTCATGCACACAGAGAAAACAGCTGCTCCCAAAAAGTTTTCACTAATAATTGCATTTAGTGTTATATTTGATATGTGAAACGCTTATCTAAAAGTGTACAAAATGTACTCAAGAAGCTTAAAAATGGCTTAGTATTTCCCTTTAAACCTTAAAGCATTTCACAGACCGTGGTAGCGTCTGGCTGCAGTTTATCAGAAGCAGAAACGTTTGGCTGAATGAAAGAGGCTCATAGATGTTAGCATTTCCTCTTCAGCTGAGTTGGCATTAATCCTTCAAAGTTCAGCTCAAGTTTTTTTTCCTTGGGGCCATCAGGGAACCCCTTGTTTGTTTATACTCCACACTTTCTCTGTAGACTTTATACCAGTGGCCAGAGCTGAAGCCACACACCCATAGAGCATGAATGTAATCGCTGACCCAAGCAGACACCTTTAATGACCGCTTTACCAAAGAAAAACATGCACATTTATCAAAACAAACATATACGTCAACTCTGTGCATTTTAACTAAGATTGTAAATCATTTCTTACCTCCATGAAACTTTGGCTTCTCCTCTTTTTGTTTTTTCCAATAGGAACAGGAATCATGTCTCCGCAGCCAGAGGAAAACCCACACTGGTGGAACGCCAACATGGTGTAAGGACCCATACACTATAACGATATGACATTTCAAAATATTAGTTTTACTAGTTGTTTACTCAGAAAATGGTGAAAATAGCAACACATTTATGGTATTTTTGTATTTTTTTGTATTCTCTCAGTTTCATTCCCTACTGTTCAAGTGATGTATGGAGTGGAGCCACACCAAAGACTGAAAACAGTAAGCTACAACTAAACAGTCACAACATACAGTTGCCCTTATGGCATGTTAGCAGGAACAGGCATATATAGTGTGTTATGTTTAGCTCAGTTGGTAGAGCTATAACTTAAGGCTAAAAATTGTTTAAAAAATTGTATATAACTTTTATCCTATCCTTAATAATGTATTCAGTGGATCCTGGTCAGTTATTCTAAATTTCACATACTGATATTGAAATGCATTATTTAGTTGAGTTCTTTACTTCTTAAATTTAGTGAATTATTACACGATTACAAATTGTACACATGTCTTGAGTACTATTCATTATTATTTACAGGCGACTATGCCTTCATGGGGTCTCTGATCATTCGGGAGGTGGTGAACGAGCTGCTCACGAAAGGCTTAAATAATGCTAAAGTTCTGCTGTTGGCTGGAAGCAGGTCAGTTCATTTCACTCCAGAAATACATATATTACTCACAAAAATTGCAGAATGCTCCTATGTTCGCGAAATGCTGTAATATCAGTGTGGCATGAACATTTTCCACAAATTTCACAAAAAAGTCAAATATTCCTAACTTTTTGTGACTAGTTTAATATATACTCATCTATCCCCTGTTGACACCGACCACTCATTTGAATTGATGTAGTGCTGGAGGTACGGGGGTCCTATTGAATGTGGACCATGTGTCGGAGCAGCTGAGGTCCCAGGGACACACAGGGGTCCACGTCCGAGGGTTGGTCGACTCTGGATGGTTCCTGGACAATAAGCAGTACAAGTTCACAGACTGTCTGGACACCATCAGCTGTGCCCCTACTGAGGCCATAAAGAGAGGAGTCAGGTGAGATGGACATACAGTAACATAAAGTTGCCCAATTATCAGTGACAAGCTGAAAGGGCAGATTCAGCATACCCCCTGTTCAATGCACCGAGGTGGTCCAATGCATAGATTGCTGCACAAAAAAACCTGTGAAAATGCACTAAAATACAGGAAACCATTTATGGGGTTCGCTAAGGGAAAATGCTTGGGCACCCCTGCTCTATATGTATAGGGTACTCAGGGGTCATTTGCAGGTAAAGCTTTGAAAGGGAATATTGCTTTATCCTGGTTTAGACTTGGTTTGGACTTGGTTTAGTCCTGGTATAGAGTCTATTTTGTCCCTATTTATTCATATGCTTTTTCTGCAATAATGCCTATTTTACACTTAGTTGTACTTAGACTGGTTGTAGTGCTTTGGTTCACTTTAAAATGACACCATTCTATGTTTGAGAGCCACTAGAATTGGGCACATGTCTTCTGAATTAGTGATAACATTTTGGTATTTTATGTTTACAGATACTGGGGTGCGCTGGTGCCAGAAAGCTGCAGACAGGCTCATGTTGGTGAGGAGTGGAACTGCTTCTTCGGATATAAAGTCTTCCCCACGTTAAACAGTGAGTAAATACTGAATTGTTTGGTAATTTATTGGTACTATGGGAAAGCTGCATGGTTTGGAGAAGAGCTGTCGTCTACTTAGTACTTACAAAAGCCTTTATGCCCTGTTCTGTGAGTAGGTAATCAGTCACAGTTATTATTTTACTTTAGTCCCTCTGCTGGCCTCTACAGCAACATCAGATCAGACTTTGTGGGTTAATGCTTTGACCAATAGTATAGAAGAAGAAGATTGTATATTGATTAAAAAATTTCAGCTTTTGCGATTTGCTAATTGCGACCAATTGGGATTAATTGTGCAGCCTTAATCTCTTTGTATGATATAGACCCTCTTTTACTTTAAAACTAGACAAGTCCATAATCAAACTCTCATTGTTGTTTTAGGCCCAGTATTCGTGGTTCAGTGGCTGTTTGACGAGGCCCAGCTCACAGTTGATAATGTTCACCTGACGGGCCAGCCTGTGCACGAGGGTCAGTGGAGGTACATCCAGAATCTTGGACAGGAGCTGAGGAGCACACTGCGGGACGTCCCGTAAGAATACATGCACAAACACAATAACATGACAATATAAAAACTAGGCCTGTGCTGTCGTCCCCGACAGCAAGGTGTATATCGGCGAAAACGGCCCCATACGTCTGCCCCGTACGTCTGCCCCGTACGTCTGCCCCGTACGTCTGCTACAACTGTTA